>JBCNYG010000023.1:26291516-26311744 GCA_039654305.1 Porochilus rendahli | reverse complement strand
TAATATGCTTAAGCAATACAGACACAAAATAAATGACCATAAAAAGCACAAAACTGGGTAATTTTAATCCATGGTTTACTAGAATTGTTCTGAAATGTGGGGGTTAGCAGTTTGTACATTTTAATGACTCTGAGGACAAGAATGCTGCAAGACATGTGTGTGACAGTAGGTTCAAAATGGCTTAAGCAGTTAACATTTTGCCATCTTAGCATCAAATTCTGTGTTTGTTTTTTGTGCAGCTCAGCACTAGCTGATAATGGGTCAGTGACATTGCCCAGCCAATTCAACAAGTTTGCATCACTATCAACATGGAACAGCCAATTGGAAAAGCAACATATCTGTGAGCGTGCCTTGAATCATAACACTCGCGCACACTTTAAATGCAGGCAAGGACTGATATTGACAGAAAGATCCGCTGATGTTATACTGTACATGATTGTTTTAAATAGCTAGTAACACTAATTCACCAGAGGTACACTTTAACGGTGCATACAGAAACATTCCACAAGAACTATTATTTTAGAAATTAACAGACCCAGTCATTTAGCCATCACAATGTGACCATTGTTAAAGTCACTCCGATACTTACGCCTGCTATTTTCTCCTGCTTCCAACACAACAACATTGAGAACTCACTTTCTGCCTAACAATTCCACTTTTTGCAGATGGCACTGTAAAGAAATAATCAATGTTATTCATTTCACCTGTCATTGGTCATATATTTTTATTTGTTTTATCTGATCATTGTACAGTATATAACTGAAAAGGTCAAAATATAAAAGATAAATAAACAAAAGTTGAATTTGGCATGAGTTAACCATGTGCTGTAATGTTCCAAAAAGGGGAAACTTTCGATTTACCAAATCTATCCAGATTTGGGTGATGAAAGAAAGAACGAGAAACAATAGGTTTCAACTCAACTCATTATCTGTATTCCGCTTTTAACAATTCACATTGTTGCAAAGCAGCTTTACATTGTAAAAACTAATTTTTAAAGAATTTACACATTTTCTTTCTACACAAACAACACATCCCTAATGAGCAAGGCTGCCACAACAGTGACAAGGAAAAACTTTCTCAGTTGACACAAGGAACCCTGAGAAGAACCACAATCAAAAGGAAACCCATCCTCATTTGTGACTGAGTCTGGCAAAATGAGTCACAGTGACCAAAAATTCAAAATTGAGTTAGCCATACCATTTAAAAGAGAATAAAAAATTAAATAAAAATTTTAAATAAAACAAATTTGGTGGTAATATCTTAGAAATTGACTAAGTCATGGCAAAATGAAGTTTGTGATGAGACGCCTATAAATTCCACAGAAAATGGAGAAAAACGCATGTAAAGTTTATGTCTCAATTCTCATGGAACTGCCTTCAAAAGTCCTTTGCAACCAATGGGTACTCCAAATTTGGCAGAGGCCTTTGTTACATCATTGGAAATAATCTAAACATATATTTAATATTCATATATTTAAATAGAGTTCCTGTTTTGAATTTTTCCACTAGAATCATGTGTTCCCTCTCATTCTGCTTTCATCCCTTTCTCAACCCTGACAGTTTCGCAAACTTATGCACATGGTGGGGTTTCCTGAAAAGAAATTTTGAGATGCAAATTAAAATGCTCACCTGCTTCCTTTATGGCACTCTCATACATCCAGTACACCTTTGCTTTCGTGTAATGTGATGGAATCAACTTAATTGGGTAGGACCAAAGCATTCGATGAAGGTAACAACACGAGTGCATTTTAGCATTCAGTTACCTTGTTATGGCTTTGGCAGGTGGAAATATAGTATGTTTCCTACTGAAATTTACCAAAAAAAAGTTTATAAAATTACACATAAATTTCACATAAATTGGCCTATATCTAGAAATCACTACCTGCGAATTCCGACTCATTTTGCCAGATCGGGTCACATTTTTTCGATATAGCCCGAGGAAGCAGATGCTAAAAGCTA
Organism: Porochilus rendahli; assembly: GCA_039654305.1. Lineage (NCBI taxonomy): Eukaryota > Metazoa > Chordata > Actinopteri > Siluriformes > Plotosidae > Porochilus > Porochilus rendahli. Next base: position 26,309,786 of record JBCNYG010000023.1, on the reverse strand, counting down.
AAAGTGCCTAAGTGACCTGAGTCATATTTTTCCCCCTTATGTGACCCATATCAGATTTTTTCATGTCAGTGTGAACACCAAATAAAACCACATGAAATCGGACCGTTTCAAATTGTACCTGGGATACTTTCATATGTGGTACTAAATCAGATACAGATCTGATTTTTTGAAATGCGACCTCAGTCTGAACCTTAATGTGACCTGTATCGCAATTCAATGCGTCTTTGACATCACTCTTGGTCGACATTCGTCATAATTATGCGACGGTGGGAGCCCCTGAAGACAAAAAGAATGCACACATGCAGACTTCTCTACAGAGGTAGCAACTATTACTACAAAAATAGCCACAGCCAGAGTTTTGGCTCTCTTTCTCTTCATTCTTTTCCTCCTCATCATCTGCTGACACATTTTTCTGCCTCCACTGCTTAATGACTTTAAAATAAAACTGTCAACGCTGACATCTCTCAACTACACGTTTGTCTTTGACTTCAGACTCACGTGTTTCTATTGCACATTCTATTGCACATTGGGGTCTTAAACTGTTCACACTGCAGGCTGTTATAGGTCACATCTCTAAAATAATGTGAACAGCCACTCAAAAAAAAAAGGGATCTGGAAAAAAATCCGATTCGGGATACTTGGCTTGCAGTGTGAACAGTGATATGGAGAAGCTGGAATGCAACATTTTTTATGGTTGTATTTTTGTATTACTGTGATGTGATGCATTTTTTCTATGATCAGTTATAGCCTTCAGAAGTTTATAACAGTACATTTGCATTAGTTTTATTTGAGCCATGCTACAAGCATCAAAGCAACAAGCTTTCTCTCTCTCTCTCTCTCTCTCTCTCTCTCTCTCTCTCTCTCTAGGTCTCTCTCTTTGTCTCTCTCTCTCTTTCTCTCTCTCTCTCTCTCTCTCTCTCTCTCTCTCTCTCTCTCTCTCTGTGTGTTGTCTATTACCCTGAATTGTTTTCCATAGCAGTAACTGGTTTAGCAGTGGAAACCCATCTGTGTCTGTGGTGAGAGTCATTTCAAAGAGGAAGATCTCTGTTATTTTTGTCATTTATGTTTGTAATTTGGTTTGGTTGTGGCTTGGGCTGGTTTTAAACTTGACTTGTGACTGACCCCATTATTTTTACTGATTTATCTTTGGATAAGTGTTACTGTACAGAGTACAATGTGCTGTTCAAGCAAGAAGTCATCCATCCATCCATCCATCCATCCATCCATCCATCCATCCATTCATCTATCCATCTTTCCCTCATCCATCCAGTACATGTCCCACTTTTTGAGCAGTTTCCTCCCACAGTCCAAAGATATGCACATTAGGCTAATTGGTGCTTATCTGTTGGAGTAGTCATGAAAAATGATGCGTATGGTGAATTTTTAGTTGAATTTTTAGTTACTGTTTTTTTTTAATGTTTCTAATGTTAATTAACAGTAAAAAAACATAGCAGTACATTTGTTGCATACTGCTTATAAAAATAGGTTGTTTAAGGCATTTTTAGGCATTTTAAGCTGTAGATTTGTTGAGTACTGAACGTCACAGGAGAAAGAAAAAAGTACAAAAATCTTAATTGTTTTACAGTTTACATTATCAGTAAAATCATGTGTAAAGTGTTATTATTATTGTTATTATTATTATAGAAACACTTTGGTCTTGTATAAGTGCTCAGCCTGAAAAGATTAGATCCGCATCCTACTATTCGAAAATCACGCTGTCTGACTTGTGCCAGAGCCGAATTATATTCAGATCATGATACGATAATAGGAACCTTATGCTGGCTGGCATTTCAGAGCTGTCAGATCGGTCAGCTGTTTAGTCTCCACATCTAGTAGAGATACACACAGGCTTGTTTATATGAAACTCTTTATTTCCTAATCGTGGAGGGTGGTTGTCTGCTCTCAGGAAAGTTTGTTAAGAAATTTCGTTCCCGTTTGCTCCAGCCAGCGTGCTCAGAGCACCATTCCCATTCTGTCTGCTTCTGGATGAGAGATATTATCTTTTCAGTTTCTTGAGCACATTTCACAGGAATGTCTTTAGCAGACACAATACCCCATTTGCTCAGTTTATCCTCCAACATCAAGAAGATTTTCCCTTTGTTAAATGGGGGGTGGGGTGGGGGGAGATGCAAACAGCTGCTGAACATTTTCCTTGGAATTGAAACAGAGTGATTCTTTTGTGTTATATATTTTAGTTAGTGCATAAATAAATAGTGATCCAATGAGGTTTGTTCCAGTTTTGCTCTATTGACTCGTCTGCCTTCTGAGCTCTCGGTTCTTTATGACCCAATCTGTCGGTCTTGATTGGGGTCAAGCCAACAATTCAAGAGGATAATATAATGGTTTGACCTGTAAATTGCAGTCAGAGGAACTGTAACTTGAAGGTGAGATCTGGATGAACATGAATATCGTCCAGTGGAACAGTGTGTGCGCGGCTGTGCTTCGTGATGCTGACAGCTATTTTAGGAAAACAGCAAATCAAGAAGGCAGATAGTAAATAATGCATAGTGCACTCCAGGATGTGGAAGTCAGGATCCCCCCCCTCTCTCTGTTACCCTGAACCTAAGATAGGATCCTGGTAGGAAACTCTCATGTCAAGCCCTGATAAAGCTGTGTAAAACCATTGTTTCTAAAGCTTTATCAGGGCTTGCTATGGATGTGTATATCAGTGTGCACATTTTAAAGACTTATTTATGCATACACTCTAATAGTTAAAATATATTTTATCCTTTCCTTTTGGAATCGTCTTCCTAAGTGTTCAGGACATTAGTACATACAGAACATGGTGTCTTTCACTTTAAAGCTAGCATTGACTTTCTGATTACTAGTCAAGCACATCACTTTGGAGTTGGGTACCATGGTGGCATAGTGGTTAGCAAGGGTCCCATCCCCGGCGAGGGCATTTCTGTATGGAGTTTGCAAGCTCGTTTTGCTTGCATGGGTTTCCTCAGGATGTGCTATTGTTTCCTCCCACAGTTGAAAGATATGCACATTTCACTATTTGGATATTCTTGATTGCCCCTTGGTGTGAATGTAAGTTGGGTGTGTTGGCCCTGAGCCGAACCGTGTTCTCCAGCTTTTCCCGGAGTTGGCTAGGATGGGCTGTGGACTCCATGCGACCCTAATAAAGGATAAATCAGTTTAGCATATGAGATGAAATGAGTCAAGCACAACATGACAAACGGAAGCAGATTACTGGCATGTTTTTATGTCTTATTATGATAAACAGGGCTTATAATGATGCCTTAGTTGTACTAACTATGAGAACTTTGACTTTTTTTTTACTTTTACTCGGAGCTAAAAGAAATGGATCAGCAGGCACAACCTACTCCTGAGAAACGCACACTCCATCACTTCACTAAACTCATAACCAACTCTGAACGAGCAAAGCGGATCAGTTCATCTATAAAACCAGTCGTCTAGTAATATAATTTTTTTCTTTCTTATAGAAGAGTTGTTCCTCGCTTATAGAAGAATGTAGTTACTGGTGAAATTGGCTCCTTTGTTTGTAATGTTTATGAATCAAAAATTGGTTTGAATCGAGAATTGATTCTGAATCGAATCGTCACCCCAAAAATCGGAATCGAATTGAATCGTGAGTTGTTGTTAGATTCACATCACTAACAAGTATAGTTATTTGAAATATCCAGCTCACTCATTTGGCAGAATTTATACATGGATATGCAGTATATATCATTGGTGTATGAATTGTTATTGTTTCTGTTTCTTTATTTTCCTTTTTTAAATTTATTTCTCGAAGCTGTCTTCCATTATGAAAAGAATGCGGATCTGCAGCTTTAATTATTATGCACTTATTCACCTAAAGCACGACCCCTCAGTCATACCATGTGGACATTCTGGAATACCGCTTTGGACTAACCTCTCTAAGGAGCCCAGGCTCATTCCTGGAGTAGGCCACCCTGGCATATGCACAGAAATTTGCATTCCGCAGAAATTGTCTCTCCATGACTCAACTGCTCGATAACGGTAATGAAATATTTAAAGTATAGAAATATTATAACTGAATTTGGGCTTATGTACAGAGCTGTACAGATGATAAATGAATGAATTCCGTCACACAGTGTCACGCTGCAGGAGGAGTGTCATTATCTGATGGAAAAAAAATCTGTGTAAATAGATTCCAAATATAGGGAATTCAGGTTAGAATAAAAAAAAAGAAGAAAAGGATCTTCTTGAAGGTGTCAGGTGTCAGTAAAACCTGGTGCTTTTCAGCAAATTGCTATATAGAGAAGGCCTTATAAAATACAAATTCCATCACGTGAAAACAAATAGAAAGTCAGAATTTGCACCTTCACTTTTTTTACACTTCCTAAAAAACTGTATATTAGCATGTGATGTTACATTTAACGTAAGAAAACCCCAAAACACAAAACAGAATATCTTTATTTGCAGAAATCAGCAAAATCAAAGAATAACCATGGCTAGCAGCCAAAAGTCAGTACATGATTTTTGAACAGAAACGGATTAACACGAAACAGTAACAAAAAAAATGTCACTATGTAAATAAGCTATCCACAAATTAGTTTGGTAATAATAATGGTGTGGCTTCTAAAATGCTAGTAGAACAATATTAATCTCAGTGACTACATGTCATGAAGACGCGACTGTTCGGTCGCGTCTTCATGACATGCTGCGGCTATTTGGTTCTTATAACAGATAGGGGGATAGAGCACACACTCAGTCATTTATTTAAATCCATCCATCCATCTGTCCATCTGTTTGCAGTAGGGCTGCAGGAACACTGGAGCCTCTGAACAATCGCGGGGTACACCCTGAACAGCTAATCAGTCCACTACGGGGGCCAACATACACAACCGTTCTCACACCTGGCACAATTTGAAACAGTTAGCCTAATGGGCATGTCTTTCGACTGTGGAAGGAAACCAGAGTATCCAGGAAAAAAAACATTAAATCTCCACACAGAAAAATGTTTCTCATTAATAATCCCTATACTTTTTAAAAATAAAAAAAAAAACAGGGAAATGTAATTGATATGTCTAGTTACTGAAGATTTACAAAAGTTTGGCGGCATGGAGGCGTAGTGGTTAGCACGTTTGCCACACAGCAAGAAGGTCCTAGGTTTGAGTCCCCGTCTTGGGCGTTTCTCTGCAGAATGTGTTCCCTCTGGGTACTCCAGTTTCCTCCCACAGTCTAGAGACGCATGCACGTTAAGCTAATTCTCACTCACTTGTTTGTCACACAGTTTAATTCTATTAGGGTCACGGGAAGGCTGATGCCCATCTCAGCCAACTCTGGGCGAAAACAGTGCTCACCCAGAACAGTTTGGCTAATCTGCTGTTCCAAATTGCCCCTAGATGTGAGTGTGAGAGTGAATGGTTGTATGTTGACTCTGCGCTGGTCTGGCAAACTGTTCAGGGTGTACTTTGCTTTCAGGTCAATGTATATATGGCGAGTGAGGTCTATGAAGACAGTGTGTACGATATTAATGATTTTAAAATTGGGCAAGAGGTTCTCCAGTGCACAACAAGCTTTTCTGTTCCTATTTCGAGCACTGTATGTGTATAATATAATAGATGATAGGAGAAAGAGATCCACTCAGGTTCTGGGACTTTGAGATAAAGCCCATTTGTTCCTGTTGTTGGGAGGTTCTCTGGTGAAAGGCAGCTAAGCGTTAGTGCAGTCTGACATGATAATGAGCACCATATGGCCTTAAAATATTTGGATGGTTTATATAATATGTTCCAGATGAATCAGGTGTCACATGTAATACCAAAAGACGTGAGATCATTTGGAGTGTCTAAATGTGCCGTGTTCATTTTTTAATTTGTTTGTAATGATCTCGCACCGTGTGCCGAATATCAGCCATTAAAAAGCACTTTGTGGTATTTTATTTATTCAGCAAAGAATGGGGTGGTTGCACTTTGACACACTTTTCATAATTTGTGGAAAGCTTTTCCATGCACACTGCTCGCATTTGTTTCTCAAATGTGTTCCCTAATCTGCTCATTGTTTTTTTTCCCCCAGTTTTTACAATAGATAAATGATAAGATGCTTAGACTAATCCGGAACGTCTACGACCTGCTATGGATGAGCGAACACATTCGAGCACATTGAGCTGATAAAATCACGTTTCTTTTCTGTTCAGTTGTTTCTGTTATTCCAGAGAGGAAGAGGTGCAGTTCTGCAGGTTCGCACGTGATTATGGTAACCGAAGGAATTTGAGTCTGTTGGGTCCATTTGCAGAGACATGTGGGACAGATTCTTTTATTTCAGCATCGCATACTTTCTTTTAGTCTGTCCTTTCCTCCTATTTCTACCGTTTAGTGTATTTTCAGTGGACATAATGTGATTTTGCTTGCTAATTTAAATATAAAGCATCAAAGTTCAGGTTAGATCTTAGTTTTACTCCTGAAACAGAATTAAACTTTCAATTTTTAAGCATTTCCAAAGACACACAGGATCTTCTTTAACCACTTAACAGTCCGCATACAAATACATGCAAATCTTTTTCTTACGAGAGTTCCCGCATGTGTTTGTCATTTTTTTAATGTCTTTAAACTCGTTTGTTGGATTTGCGTACTTGATAGAAAGTAAAAGGCGTGCCATAATCATCTAACACGTCGAATAAACATGGAATTCACATTGGAACGGGTCCAGAGATGATTCAGTAGTCAGATTTCTTTCATGCTGTCTGTGATAACACGACAGTGAACGTGGATCTCTCACTGCAGCAGCCCAACAGTTGCTTTTTTTTTCTTTTTCTTTTTTTTTCTGCTATTTGGCACAAACTCTGGAGAGACTCTACTTTGAATCTAAAAAATCTTGCAGGCAGTGAGCCATTGCTTTGAAAGAGTGCGTTTTCCTTTCTTTTAATCGTCTTGCAAGTATTCTGTCAAAGATCTTCATGTTTTATATTAACCAACGTGGCGCAGAAAAAGTGTTATACAGTAATGCGAGCTAACATATTATTCGAGCTCCGAGTGGAATTTCCGTCTGGCTGCACAGTGGGCGGCTTATGGTGAATACTGATCCGTGCGGTCCAAATCCTTATCCAGAAATATAACTGCGATTGCCGTATGATGCGAGTAGCATATGATAACCAGGTGCACACATGGGTGCTGTGTAACTGTTTGTTTCTTTTAACAGAGTCATGAGGAAAGATCTATTGATAGGAATGAGTGTCCACCAGGGATGGATTTCATAAGTGACCGATTAGGGAAATAGACTTTCTCTGAATGTTCTGCATAAAACTCAGATAAAAAATGTCATGGTGGGAAAATTATTTAATTTCTTAAAAATGATCAAGGGCAGCGTGGTGATGCAGGGGTTACCACATTCAATACCACTTAATCCTATTAAGGTCACGGCGGGGCTGAAGCCTATCTTAACCAACCCTAGGCAAAAGAAGACCACACCCGGCTCGCCAGACCAGCTCGCCAGACCATTGTAGGGAAAACACATGCACAACTTTTCACAGTCACATCCAGGGGCAACATGAAACAACCGATACATAAGCCATGGACCGCTACTTGGTGTACATGCTGAAAACTACGCGCCGTGCCACACACAGTAGTCTGACTGTACCAACATGTGTCAGTGTGAATGTGAATGGTTATGTGTATATGTGTGTTGGTCTTCCAGTGGACTGGCGAGCTGTTCATGGTTTACCCTGCCTTTATCCAAAATCAGCTGAGGCCCTAGCTTCCCTGTGACCCTAGTAGGATTAAGCAGTTTGGCAAATTGATGAATGAATGAAAAATGTGCTACGGTGCTGTTATGATGTCTGTCACCTCCGGGGTCTCTGCTTCCATCCTGAACTCGGGTTACTGTATGTGGAGTTTCACACGTTCTCTTCATGTCTGTGCAGGTTTCCTGTGGGCTCTGCGGTTTCACCTCACCTCCGAATTGAATTGCCCTTAGGTGTGAATGTTTGTGCATGAGATAGATTGGATTGTAAGAAGCTACAGAAGACAGTGAAGGATTGAAAGATAATATTGAAAAAAAATGTTATTATTAGTCTGTATTTTGCGATCTGATTGGTTCAGTGTCATGGGATGTCTTTCATTTATACTATTCATTCATTTATTTTCTGAACCACCTAATCCTAATTAGGGTCGTGGGGAGGCTGGCGCCCATCTCAGCCGACTCTGGGCGAGGGCAGAGTATACCCAGTACAGCTCGCCAGGCCATCACAGGGCAAAAAACATTGATAGCAACCCGATTGCCTACTCTTTACGAACGTCAGCAATGGTTCTTTTACATGCCTCTCACCAAAGACAGTTTATTAACTCAGTTAGCTGCACTGGGGGGACAGCAGTGACAACTCGGTGAAAGTGGGGCTTGAACCCTTGACCTTCGGATCAGTTATCCAGCACCCTACCAGCTCCCTAAAATTTTCCACAACAGTAGTTTTAGCGGAAGTTTCAGCTGCCGGGTTCATATAAACGCACCCATTCTAACAGATCTTATACCCAGCATAGTCAAAGTTTATTTCAATTTCTATAAACAAACTGTTCAGCGTCGTCTCTTGAAAGTAGTTATTTAATGTCAGTTAATTTGTCTGTAATCTGTTTTGCTTTCGGGCTGTCTTTGTGAAAATTATCATGCCGTTTGAAAGTCCTTTACTTCAGACAACTTGTTCTCTTTTGCATGCCGCATATGTTTTTGCGATATACTGTATTAATCCCGCAAGAGAAATTACACTCTGCTTTTAACCCACCCAAAGTGAACACACACACACACACACAGTGAGGGTTAGGTACTTTGCTCAAGGGTGCTTTAACCATGGAGGTTGAGGAATGGGAGGGTGTTGCTCATTCTCCCATCACCTCCTGATTTATTAGATTGCTAGTAGATTGCTGGTGTTGAATTTGGTCCAGGGCAGCATTTCCGCTACTGGTATTGGAATCGGCAAACTCCAGTGCCTATCCTTATTATATTCAGTCAATCTGATTTTTTTGTTTAATACCTGCATACTGTATGCTTATTACTGTCTTGGTCATGTTGGCCTTTTTAAACAGACTAATGCAAATCAAAGCCATTTTAATTAGCATTGTGATGTGGTATAAGAAGAATAAAACAACTTGCCAAGAGCTGTAAATGAATTTAATATTCATCGTAGCAACAGTAACTCTCTCACTTATTATTATCTACCTCATGATATCACACCCTGTTGCTTTTATTTGTGACTTATTTGCTACCCCATTCTCATCGAAGTACCATTCCATGTAACAGTACAACATTTAGAGGAAATTCCTGTGCTGCTTTCTGTTATTGTGCATAATCCGTGACAGTCCTGCTTTTGTGATATCAATCCTTCTGGTTTCATTCCATGTAAGAGTTATTTATTGACTTTGTGAATGGCACTGAATGAATGTTAGCTGTAAATTGACTGTGTGCTGCATCCACACTTGTGAGAAACCGGTCAGACAAGGCCTTAAGCCAGCGTTAGTATACAGTAAAAGACTGTTGAGGGATTTATTGTGACCAGTGAGTCGACTAGCTATTCAATTAGAGAAGGAAAGATTTATATTTACCCATCAGTAGTACTTATCCTGTCTGAAGATGAGGTTCCTCAACCCATCCATCCTTTACCATCTATACCGTTTAACCTAAAATGGGCCACAGGTAAACTGGACCAATCGCAGCCGACATTAGGCAGAAGGCCTATCACAGGGCTAACACAGAGACACAAACACATTTACCCTCACATTAATGGAAAAACAGTTCAAACCAAACAACTGAAGAGAGTCTGTTTTTCCTCTTGTCGGTATTACGCTGAGCAATGAATTCCAGTTTTTATCACACATTTTTAATTCTCTAAACTTGAAATCCCACTCAGCATCTTTGAAAGCAGACTCAGACCAGGGTGTGCATAGCAAACAGAGGCCTGTGGCGAGGGAGGCTCGGCATGGGCAACTTGTCTTTCCCTGGTCCCCGTTCCACTGGGAGCCTGTTGAGGCATGTTAAGCCTTCAAATATTTGCCCCAGTGCTGTAACTGTAAGTGTTGTAACCGGCGCTCAGCTTCACAGAAAAGGGTAGCCTGAACCTGCTGTGCCAGAGCCGAGGTCACGGCTCACTTTTCTTTGTTTTGTCTTTATCAGATTGAATGGAAAATTCACGTAGTGGAGCAAGTCTGGACATCACCGAGAATTATAACCCTGAAGCAGAATAGTGATCTGAAGACACTGATATTATAATGTATTTTACCTTTTCTTTTATTTGTGCCCTTTTATTTGTATCATTGTGTCTGTATCCTGTAACCCCTTTTATGTTTGTATTAGTCAGTAATATTATATGGTACATTGCTTTTATTATGAGGATCTTATAGCACTTCCAATTGTTTTAAAACCTGTTTTAAGCTTTTCTGTAAGAAACTGAATGCTGGGTGAAGATGTTCAGACTTGCATCAAAATCATTCCACATTAATGTCTGGGACTATAACCACCAGTATTATACGTGGCAAAAGTATTAGGATCAGGATCATGTAACATCTGCCTGCATGTCTATCTATCTGTCTGTCTGTCTGTCTGTCTGTCTGTTTGTCTGTCTGTCTGTCTGTCTGTCTGTCTGTCCATCCGTCCGTCCGTCCGTCTGTCTGTGTATTCTTTTGAAAGGTCTTTGAACTGGAGAAACATGTACAGTAATTCAATTCGATTCAATTCAGTTTTATTTCTAAAGCGCTTTTTACAATTGACATTGTCACAAAGCAGCTTTACATAGTTAAAGTAATTTAAGGAGGAATCTGAACATTTTTCTACAACCCCCTGCACATCCCTAATGAACAAGCACGCAGCAACAGTGGCAAGGAAAAACTCCCTCAGTTGACACGAGGAAGAAACCTTGAGAGAACCAGGCTCAGAAGGGGAAACCCATCCTCATTTGGGTGAAACTATAAAATACGAAAAAAGAACGTTTTCATTATGATCCAACATGTAGTCCGGTTGGTTATACCACAACTGTAAGTCCTGAATAATTGCAGCAAGAGAGTTTATATCACCAGCAATTGTGTTGTATAGTCTTAGTTATAGGGTGTTTTCAGGTTATGGGGTCCCTTCAGAGTGAGCAGTTGATATCCAATTTTTCGTACATTGGTACTCAGACCTCAGACATATTTTTAACTTACCTGCTATTATACTATGCAAGCATAGTTTTTGCAACATTCTGACCTTCAACTAAAGCCCATATTTTTTGCACAATATTGGCTCAAACTTGGAGAGGCATTAAATTCAGCGCCACTGTCTGACAATTTAATATAACCATAATATTTCTTTCTGAAATGCATTTCAGACAGCATAACTACACCATGGAATTTTCAGATCTGGAGCCATTTCACATTAGCTGCAATCTCACTATCAAGCCAAAGCTAGTTGGGCTAGTGTGAGACGAGGCCGTTCAAATTTTGTAGTCTGTACATTGAACTAATTGACCCAAAGATTACCCAGGGGTCAGATGAGGACATCTGTTTAATCAGAATACATTCCTTATTTCATTTTCTGAACCACTTTGTCCTTTAGTAGTCACAGTGAGGCTCTGCACACACGCACACACACACACTCCAAAAGAAACTCACATTCCCACTCACATTCACACCTACGATCAATAAAGAATATCCATAAAGCCTAAATTGCGTCTTCGATTAAACCGGAGTACCTGGAGGAAACCCACACAAGCACGGGAAGAACATACAAACTACACACAGAAACACCCTCGCCGGGCATGTGGTCAAAATTACAGTACTACCCAAGTATTCCTGAATATTGGAATATTGCCTTGATATAGCAAATGTTCAGATAACAGTGAAATGTTTTGTTTAACACTTATCTGTTACTGATCTGATATTGTAGTAAGTGGAAGGAAGGAAACTTCACTGGGACAAGGGAAGCTGAGGAAAGACAAAGCATGGCAGAATTAGGTCATTGGATTGTTATTTTTTTTTCACTAGTAGGAGCAAGATGGAGGCAGGAAGTGCATTTTCTCACCCAGATGGAAAGGAACTTTAATGTAGCGAGGCGCTCTGTGTCAGAAGAATAGAGTCAAAGTGTTTGGCTGCCTAAATGTCTGGACATTTGTTGCAGGAACAACAGTGCCTGTTTTTATTCCCAGCAAAGTTTTGGGAATCATTGTCTCGGCAGATTCATGGTCTCCTGCGCATATCTGAATGTGTAGGCATGTTGCAGGAAAGAAGAGTTTGATGTTTTTTGAGTGTAGATTTTAAGGGAAACTGTGTAAGTATAGTGTACACTGATCAACCATAACATTAACACCACCTGATAGGCTTGTGGCTTGACAACACCATTCGCTACAGCCTACAATGTACTGTGTGATTTCTGTCGTTGACAGCAATAACAGTTACCATATAACAGATCAGACCAGACATACTAGCCTTCGATCATCAACCACATGCACCAGTGAGGCTTGGACAACCATGATGCTCCTGCCACTTCAATGGTTGTCCATGTTTGAACCCCACAAGACCTGCTGTATTGGAGATGGATAGTCGCAGTCGTTCAGTCGCTACAATGTTGTTACTGTCACACATATCTATACCTTGCTTTTTTTTCCTTCTTCCAACAGTTCATCTTTGAGAACTGACCGTTCGCTTTTTTCCTTATATATCCTGGTCTCTGGCCAATATAACAAGATAATCAGTGTTATTCACTTCCCCTGTGAATGTTTTTAATGTTATGGCTGATTGGTGTATATGTCCAGTAATGAAAGGTACAGGGTGACCCAAAAAAACCCAAAACCCATAAACTTCTTAATTACTTTTACAAAAATAAAGCAATGTTATTCTAGTTTTGTACACTTGAACTTCTGTCTGTGTACGATTATATCCAAATGTTTCAGTAATCTATGACGCTTTGCCCAAATGTTATGTTCTATCCAGAATATGCATCGATGTTTATTTCTGTCACAGCACTCATGCTCTGACCGGAATAAGTGTCCGTGATGCCTTTAAACTTCTGTAAACTTCTTAACCCAGTCAAAAATTCTGCTTTTTAATGGAGCGTCATGATTTGTTGGCAAAATAGGCTTCCACACAAAATGTCTTTACCTAGGTAGACCAGGACATTTGGTTGGTGAAGACTATGGTTCCAATCTTTCATGCACAGAATCTACTTTATATCCTCAAAACCCTCCAAAAAGCTAGAACTAAATTTATGAATTTCAGATAAATGGGTTCTGTTTTTTTTGGGTCACCCTGTATATTCAATAGTTTTAGCTAAAGTTTCTTCCCATTTTATTGGCAAAATTTTTAACTCACATAAACATATTGAAAGTGTGATACAGATATTAACATGCTGGTTTACAAGAGCACCGTACCTACATGGACTTCCAGAGGTCCCACAGAAATTACGGGCTGTACATCCGTGGGGAACCTTATAACAAACATGAGGTCAGGCCCCCTTCCATATATGGTAAAGGGCTCCGGTGTGCGTCTGTAGACGTCTGTAGAAGTTTTCCTTTTTGGGAAACACACATTTAGTAAATTTAAAAATATTGCTGACGTGGATGTGTTGAGGCACCCAAGTCTGGGAAGAACACTTGAGTTATCCTTTTCATTTACGTTATCAATTAAATTGACAGAATTCTTTTAATCTTGCAATGAATTGTCTTTAATATCAGTAAGTTTAATGACTAGAAAGGATCATAAGGACCAGATGATTTGTTTTTGTTCTGCTCTCTCTCTTTCTCTCTCTCTCTCTCTCTCTCTCTCTCTCTCTTTCTCAGACTCACTATTTTTCTCTTTCACACACACACACACACATGCAGGCATAGTTCTTTCACTCTTATCTCGTCACCACACCCATATTCAGGCATACTGTTTGGGGATGTAAGCAACAGCTTTGTTGTTGTGTTGCCTCATCATTGTTAGTCAGTAGTCCATCAGCCGGCGCTTTTGTTCTCTTGTAAGCACGACAAACTCTGTAAGCGAGGCTTCCTGCATGCAGTGCAGATTTAGATGAGAGATGACTGCGATGCGCCAACACGCTGTTTTCTGATACCTTTGTACGACTTCATCCTTAGAGGAATTAAAGGTGTGTGTTGTTTCTGCTTTCATAGTGTTCCATTGTTTGTTGTTTTGTTTACAGCTTTGTTGTCCTTTTTGCTTTTAAAATGTTTATGAGACTTCTAGAATGGTTCCAAGGTCATCTTTTATGTGTTGTCATATGACATAATAAGCGCAGACCTTGCAAACTGAGTAGAAAATGATTGACTGTAGTCTTTCACAAGCAGAATAGAAGTGTTAAAGTTAATATGTAGCAACCGTTGTTTTTGGCATTGGTATAATCATGCATGTAGGTCACATGCGGGTCATTTTAGTCCATGGTTTTAATTATCCTTTATCATGATAAAACGTTGGTTAGCTTATTACTGCTGACTTTCCTGCAAAGATTAAAAGAGCACTAATCACATTTTTCTCAGTTATGACTTCTAACTGGCAGAACTTCCAGTATAAATCAGATTTAAAGTTCTATATATCCGAATATTTATCATGTATTATTACGAATGCGCCGACCCCTCTATGATTTGGCACCAATAGGAGATTTGACTGTTTCTTGATAAATGATATGGACTCTGACTGACCCTGATCTTTACTTTAAGTGAAAGAAAATGCAAGCTTTCCAAACTCTCCTGTTACACATGAACATATGCATATTTACCTCATCTGGTGTTTTTTACTTACAGTTTTAAAGTTGTCAAAAATCAGTTTGATAGTTTTCATCAACCTGTTGGAAAAGGCTGCTGTTTCACTCTTGCACGAGTGGAATCGCGAGAATAGGACATGAGTAACAGTATACCGTTAATAACAGTATAGCAGTAATAACAGTATACCGATATTAAAATAACAAATTAAACTTTACTGAACTAAATAAAATAAGACTATACAAAATATATAATAATAAAAACATATATAAATCATACGCTCTTCCGTTCACATACGTCAAACACATGAAAGAAAAAAATACAGCACCATGTATTCATATACAATCTAGTTCCATATCACAGAGGAAAACACAGGGTGATCATGTGACATTCTGCTACTTTTTGCACTAAACTGGTGTTTCCCGTGTGTGGAGTAATTGCTGGTTTTACGTTTTTACACGAAAAAGTTTCATGAAACATGACATCTTTGATATAGTTATATATACATGTATGGCTATTTCTATCTGTGTCACAACATCTGCATATTGGGCAAATAAATAACTGTAAATATCTGTTCGACCATTCAGCCAGACAAGTTCTGAAAGAGTGTTAGTAGGAAGGATATCCAAGATTATATCCTGGTACTGTTAATAAGTCAAACTGCCTGTGCTGGACAAGGCCCTTTTTAATCATTCTTTGAAGCTGGTTTAATGTTAACGAATGGACAGTTATTAACAACACAACTAAGGTTCAGCATGCACTTCCATCTCCACCACAGCTTTTTCTTAAGTAAAATAAGTCCTATTTGGTTGCTTCCACAACCTTGTAGGTATCCTATGTATTGGAGATGACATTTTAACAGCTCGGGACTTGAAGAATAAAATAAAATAGTTTTCATGTAGAATATTGCAATTTTTTCAACAACACATGCAAATAAGTACTTGTACTAGAAAAATGAAATATTTCGGTAGCAAATAGGGAATTAATGTTAGATTAGACAAAAGTAAAAGGAAAAAAACTGTTTATTACATTACAACATTATTTTTTATATTTCTTTATATTCTGTTCCTCTTTTCTGTCCAGCTACCTGGCAGGTCAGTGCTGGAATGGAGGCCACATCTACCTGATCATGTTGCGGAGGATCAAGCGCAAGGCCCCAGTCCCTCCGTGCAATGGCAGCAGCAGCAGTTGCGCAGAAAATCCCACCGAGCACTGCAGCAGCGTGCGTTCAGAGCCCGCAGTTGGCAGTCCCACACAGAATGGCAAGCGAACTCGCAAATTCGGTGTCATCTCTCGCTCCTCGTTTACCCGAGACAGCAAGGAGAGCGACGACATCCGAGACCACAAGCACGAGAATGGCCACTCTTCAATGGAGACAGAGACCACACTTCCCACAGCAAGCACTCCAACAGGCTCGCCAACTGAAAGGTTCCCAGTTATCGGTCAGCCCGTGCAGATAACCAATAATGTCAGCACTGCCACTCTGCCCAATCGCTCGAATTCACGCCTGTCAGGGAGCTTGAAGTCTTCGACAGGAAGGAATGAACCATCCAGCCAGGTAAAATCAGGCTCCTAAAATATGTCTTAAAATACAGTGTCTTTCACCATCTGAGTTATATACACAACTGCACTTTTTTCAAACTTTGAATGAGTCCCAATATGTGCTTTTTAATGAGCCCATATCACTCACCCCCATTCCGCAACCATGATACATTGGACCACTTTCGTGGTTTCCTGTTGTAATGTACGGTTTTAGCTGAGAGGGATACAACCCCTCTGTAGAACCTGTTCTCCAGGACAAGCATATCCGTTCATACTCACATTCACACTTAGGGGCAATTTGGAATAACCAATTAGCCTAATGTGCATGTGCATGACTGTGGGAAGAAACCTGATCATCTGAACGAAACCCAGGTAAGCATGGGAACGTGCAGACTCCACTGAAAAATGCTCTTTACCACGGGGATTGAGCACAGGACCTTCTTTCAACATGCCCCATGTTCCCATGAAATATATTCTAAAATACAATGTCTTCAGTGAATAATTGTTAGGCATGCACATTGTGTGTACATTGAAACGATTTTGATTAAATTTCAGAGAGAATGCAGTAAAGTAATATCTCATTGAAAGTCAGACAGGGAAAAAGAATTGCTGGTAATATATAGTGTCAGAGCGGGGAGGAGGTGAAATAACAGCCAGCCTGAAACCACAGATGTAGATGTTAAAAAAGCAACAGTTAAGATGTACAGTAGTTAAAACAACAGAGCTGAAATAGCGAATAGGAGATTGAGTTCATGCATAATGCTGAATAATTATTTTTGAACACGACGAACGCTTTAGATTCCCTGATCTGTAAAACCTAACGTGAACTGATTTGTAGTGTTTAGTTTTGTTTCATGCTTCTTTGAGACCTACTGAATATGTTTTTGAAACAGGAATAGATAAAATTAAGAAAAACATGTTGGTGGACAAGTAAAACACAATGAAAAATATTATTAATATCAGTTTTGAGCTGTCTTGTCATGATATTTTTGTGCAGTGATATATCGTAGTGAACATTTTTGTATGATTTGAATCGTAAAGAAGGAGTATGAATAATATTAGTTTGCAAGTTTTTCCTAACATCAACTGCAATTTAATTAGACAGTAGAGGGCACAATAAATTACAATAGCGTGTATGCACATGACACCACCGTAGGTGGAATTCACTGCAGCACCACAAATATTGCAAAAAACAACAAACTAAAAAAACTGATTTAATATCATCTGTTCAAATAGATTCAACTTATGTTTTAAAGACTCTTGACATATTCTTGACATAAATATTTGTAAATCATTGGTTATAAATTAAACGGGCTGTGGCTGTTACTGCAGTCCCCCCCGGTGCAGCTAACTGGGTTATCAAATGCCAGCATCCCCACGACCCTAACTGGGAATAAGCGGTTCAGAAAATGAATGAATGAAATTGGAAAGTAAAATAGGGCAGCATACTGGCGTAGTGGTTAGCATGTCCACCTCACAGCAAGAAGGACTTCTACTGAGTCCTGGGGTCGTGAGTTTCTGTGTGGAGCTTACATGATCTCACCGGGTACATGCACATTAGTCTAATAGGCTCTTCCGAATTACCTCTAAGTGTGAGTGTGAATGGTTGTGTGTGTGTGTTGGCCCCGCGATAGTCTTGATGCTTTTTTTTTTTTGCCAAAACTCACCCTTATAAATGTCAGTACAGCTCTTACTTCGTGAAAATCTTAAGTTCTTAAGGTGAACTGTTTTAATTACCTTAAAATGTTTTTAGAAAGCAGTTTTAGTCATTTGCATGCTAACTTTATCCCAAATGCAGAATCTCATCTCTTTCTCAACCTATAGCACAGAAACTTTTAAATGCAATGGTTTTAATGCAGTTTTTAATTACTGTCAAGGTTTTGTTCCTCCCATTTTCCCACGCACCAGCAGTTTCCACCATCACTATCACTTACAACCAGCAATTTTGAAGGGTGACGTCTTAATATGTGCTTTTGAGACGCAGAATTCCAGCTATTTACATGTGGCGGTGACATCATCTGGATTACAATACATGATGTCTGAATGATAGGGGGAATGCTATTTTTGACGCACCATTCTGCCCATCTTTTACT
>JBCNYG010000023.1:26202451-26213928 GCA_039654305.1 Porochilus rendahli | reverse complement strand
CTATCTCAGCCAACATAAGGCGAAGGAGGGGTACTCCCTGAACAGCTTGGCAGACTATCGCAGAGCCAACACACACAGACACACTACCATTTGTCCTCACAAGTAGGGGAACTTTGGAGTACCCATTAAGCCTAATGTGCATGTTGGAGGAAACCAGATTACCCAGAGAAAACCACACAAGCATGGGGAGAACATGCAAACTCCGCAGTGAAACGCACTCTCCGAGCCTGGAACTCGAACCCAGGACCTTCTTGCTGTGAGGCGGACATGATAACCAATACGCCACTGTGCCATCCTATATCATCTTATAAAAAAAACTAATTTACTTGTGCTGGCTGTACTTTACTCTAGGGTGGCACTGGTCTCCCTTGGTCAGTGGCCACCTCTTAGTTCATTAGTACTTCACTCGCTCACTCACTCACTCATCTGCTTAACCGCTTACTACTACTACAGAGATCGCAGGGACACTGGAGCCCACTCACCTACGGGGAATTCGGAACAGCCAATTAGCCTCACGAGCATGTAGGAGGAAACCAGAGTACTTGGAGGAAACCTACACGAGCCTAAGGAGAAGATGCAAACGGCATACAGAAACGCCCTCGCCGAGCCCGGGACTCGAACCTAGGAACTTCTTGATGTGAGGCATATCCTATCCTCTAAACAAACAAACAAACAAACAAACAAATAAATAGGATGGCCATACTTTATTTAGGGTGGCACTGGTGTTCCCTGAGGGTGGTCATCCCTTATTTGGGTTCATAATTAAATGTTTCAGTATCCCCCTCCCTGTATTCCTCACTACAGATGTGAATTCAGTTCTAAGTTATCCCCAAACTGGACTTTTTTTTCTTTTTTTTTGTTTCTTTCTTCCCTTTTTTTTTTTTTTTTTTGCTGAGGGAACCGTATATGCCATGCGCACGAATACAGACGCGACCATGACATCATCAGCAGGCTGGATTTGATTCCGATTCGGGTGGACGGATGAGTGTTGGGTCGCTTGTGTCGTTTATTATCGTGTTTATTATCGTCGGCGCGCGCTGCTCTGCTCTGCGCCGCTCTGCTCCTCTCCTTGTGCGGCGGTTTCACTTTAAGGGCTCGCGCTCGCTCAGAGAATCGCCATTGTTGGTCGGGACTCGCGCGGTGATGATCGGCAGCGATGCTTCTTCCGCCGTCCAACTGACTTGTACATGATCCCAGTGCTGAGGAGGAGCCTCGAGCCGCGCTGTTTTCTTTTTGCGCTTATTATATAACCTTCATTGTTCATGGTATTGATTTCCCGAGACGACATGAGAGCTCGCGGAGCGGTCGGTGTGACACCCGGGTCAGTAGCGCTGTCTATCTCCGCGTCTTTTCCGTCGTGACTGAGAAGGAAACAGGGCAACGACGGAACCGCGACGCGCAGCAGATCACAGACGAGCCGCTAACATTTGCAGGAATTCGGAGGGTTTTGGAGTTTGAAGGGGATGTGTTCAAGGCAAGAGAGGATTCAAAAAGACGTCGACATCGTAATACAGAGGTGCCAGGCGGAGAAAGACTGCCTCTTCTCGGGTGAGTTGGGTTTGTTTCCCCCGTCAGCTCAGACGGACTGGTTTCTTCTTCTTCTTTCAACATTTACAGCTTTATAGACTCCATTTTTCCTCCAAATAACACATTCACCCAGACTATGAACAAGATCAGGTACTGAACCTACTTGCTATATTTATTTCCTTATCATAAAGTGCTCCTAATATGATGATAATGATAATAATAATAATATCATATAATAATATATAACATCATATAATAATTATAATATACAATATGATATAATAATAATGGTGATGATAATAATACAATAATATAATAATAATAATAATAATGATAAATAATGATAATAATATAATATATCATAATACTATAATAATATTAATGATTCATTTTATTGTAACACAACAGGACATGGATACACCTTACAGGCTACTGTCCCTGTGTTAAAGAATTATTTTACCCATAATGCACTTAGTGAGCCAAAATGAAAGCTTTTTATTTATTTATTTATTTATTTGTTTGTTTATCACACAGTACAAAAATACTAATATGTCCTCATAGCTCATGCAAAAGTGTGAGTGAA
This sequence comes from Porochilus rendahli, assembly GCA_039654305.1. NCBI lineage: Eukaryota > Metazoa > Chordata > Actinopteri > Siluriformes > Plotosidae > Porochilus > Porochilus rendahli. The sequence goes on along the minus strand of JBCNYG010000023.1, from coordinate 26,211,818 downwards.
AACACACATGAGGAATGGATGCTGTGTAAATACTAATCAGGCGCTTCCTCACTATCGGATGACAGTGGAAACCCCTCATGATGTTGCCATGGAGACTACACTTGTTGAGAGGGGACCTTCCAGTCTGTGTGCATTTTATACATTACAACACAGGATAGATTTCCACAGATAGTGTTTAATCTTCTGCTATCGTTTCTCTCTCTCTCTCCCCCTCCCTGTTTCAGATTTTCGGTTCACTGACGCCACCTTCACGTTCACCTACTCAAAAGGAGCGAAAAGGTAACTACGGTCACTGTGATGATCGTTCTGTTGTACAGGATGAGCACCAAATTGTTACATTGCATGGCTGATGCCCCTTGAACGCAGTCCCGCCTGGTTAACACTGTCGCCTCGTAACAAGAAGGTATTGGGTTCGAGTCCCGGGCTCGGTGAGGGCGTTTCCGTGTGGAGTTTGTATGTGATTTCCAAGCTTGCACAGATTTCCTCCGGGTACTCTGGTTGCCTCCCACATTCCAAATAAATGTACGTTAGAATAAATGCCTGTTCCCAATTGCCCCTAGGTGTGAGTGTGTGTATGTGTGTGTGTGTGTGTGTGTGTGTGTGTGTTTGTTTTTGGCCCTGCGATGGTCGTGTGAGCTGTTCAGGATATTAGATGCCTTCGCCCTTTGTCGGCTGAGATAGGCTCCAGCCTCCCCACGATTCTAGTAAGAGTAAGAGGTGCAGAGCATGGCTGAGTGAGTGAGTGCCCCCTGGTTAGCCTGGGTATGTCAGGGTTTGAATATCACCAGACTTTATGTGTGGAGTTTGCATGTTCTCCCCGTGATTGCGTGTGAGTGTGTGAATTTTTTACCCATAGGTGTGCATGTGAGTGTGAATGGTTGTTCGGGTCTGTGTTAGCCCTGCAACTGATGACCTGTTCAGGGTGTACAACCCTGATGGATAACCATAGTGCGTAATGGATGGATCTGAAGGCTTTTCCAAAGAAAAAAAACATAGATGACATGTTCAGGCCAGTTGATGTGCATATATCTGTCATAGCTACAAAAGTTTGCACCCTGTGGTTTCTTGGTGAAAAAAAAAATAGCATATTTATTCCTCTGCATGTTCACCAGTCTGGCACACACACACACACACACACACACGCACACACACACACCTGTTACTCCGGTTTCCTCTCACAGTTCTAATACACATCAGATTAAATACCCCTTGGTGTGTGTGAATGGTTGTGTGTTGGCCCTACGACGGTCTGGCGAGCTGTTCAGGGTGTACCTCACCCACAGTGCTGGCTGTGATAGCTTCAGCCTCCCCTCAGCCCCAGGAGGATTAAACCATTAGGCAAATGTGTGAGAGAGTAAGCAATTCACATACCGACATGAGTAATGGCCTCTAATCAGGGGTGGTTGAATCACCTCTTCTAGCATCTGCTATTGACTGAGAGTTTGTTAAACGGCCCTCAATTTCAACTATCCGGTGATCGAGACTCATCTTTCACGGGAGTCTACACCCACTCCTACCTACCCTTCACTAGATTTTGTGAAAAATGTGCAATTATAACATTCATGAATGTGAATAATCTGAAATACCGTATAAGGCTCAGTGGGTAGTTTTTTGTTTTAAACATTTATTTTTTGGATTTTGAGACCTTTATTATTAATTCCATAATCATATCCTTAAATCCGTTTCTCAATTAATTTCTAAAGCTGCCTTTTCAGGTCAGCTTTAATATTTAGTTTGGGGTTTGTGATATCATATCCGAAGACGACTTTTTTCCTGTAAAGCCACATTCACACAGGAAGTGACGAGCAACACACAAATCCCTTTTCCTTTGAACTGCAAGCGAAATCTCCTATTTTAAACTTCGAATGTCTTCGGCTGCCTTCGCCTAGAGTCGGATGAGATGGATGAGCCCGACCATTTTTTGCGTCGCTTGACAAAATTTTTCACTCATTTCGCTGGCGAACATTACCTTTGACTTTGTGTGGTTGTTTGTCACTTCCTGTGTGAATTCACCTTAATAAAGCCTTGTGGTGTATTCACAAGTTTATATATTGTAAAAGGTAATGAGAACAACTGTGGGAAATAAACACAACTGATAACATTAACCACACTTTTTATCACAGTCATCAGCTGTCATTGTTTCACTTTGTATTTTTCATACACACTGGTGGTGCTTTTTTGTCACATGGCACAGTGATGTAACAGCTTATCTGCAGTGTGACTAGGTCGCAAGGCTATGTTGCATTACGATGTGTGATTTATCGTGTAGTTTTATAACCTTTTTTTTTGCAATGCTGTGTACAGCTACAGTATATGCTTGCTGATTTTATCGAGACAAGTATGTAGCTTTATCATGCTATGAAACTGGTACAATGTAGACACATGCATCATCTGTGTTAAAAAGATTAACAATAACTTGATATGACATGACTGGACTATGAATTAACAAAGCTTTATTTTTCTAATAATTGAAAAAGTACTGGGCACATTTTTTTGGTGTTTTTTTAACACATCAGTGCTGGTGTTAATTTTAAACAATGTATTATATTTAAAACTAAAAATCAACATTTAATTGGTTAAAAGTGGCTTAAAGCAGGGGTGACAAACTCATTTTGACTGAGTCACTAAATTTAAATGTTAAATTTAAAGGTCAAAGCAAACCTTTGAAGCTTTACTGTTACACATGTAAATATGTATACTTTTACAATATCACCAAAGCCCCATTTTGCACAAAAAAAAAAAAATCATGATACAGTGTGATTTATTAGAAACAGACATAAACTTTGCATGCAAGCTTTTGGGTCTAATTTCCTTTTAAAATATCATCCACTGGTTAAAATCAACCTTAAAACTCATGTTATTCTACTGTTTATTACTTCTGTATATCAAGGTTTAACAAAGGTGGACGGCCCACGTTTCCTGTTCCTGCCCTTGAGTGGGAGTTTGTGAAATATACTTGTTTTTAAATATATGCTAATCCAGACACAGGAGCTTTTGGCCACTTGTTAACATTTTTCATGTTGGTGCAGCGGGTGGAGTTCTGCTCAGACCTGGGCGTGAAGTTACACTGTAAAGAGAAACACCTTTAAAAGCATTTCAGGTTAAAAACTATCATCTGTTCATGAGTTTTGTGATCAATAAATAGCCTCCTTATAAGAAAGCTAGGTAAATTTTCAGCCGTGGGCTTTGTAGATATTACTGGGGTAACACATTCACTCAGGCTGTCATGTAAAACCTGATCCGTAGTCTTTCCTTCTGTCTAGTGGTGCATGTCACTTTGGAAAATACCCCGCAGTCTGTCAGTTCAATCTGCCCATGTGGTTTCATAGCAACGCGTTGTGTCAGGTTGGCAGCACATGCGGCTACTTTTGTTGTTTGAGTGTGGGAAACACTTACCATAGTTTAACTTTCATAGTTGTTTGCTCAGGCGCCACCCATTATTCAGACACACATTGTGTGTGCTCATGGGTTTGTTTGTTTTTTTTTGTGTATGTGTGTGCTGCTCCAGTTTGTAGGGTGAAAAAGAGACTGTAATATAGTGTGACCTTGATTTTAAATGATTTGAACATCTTGAAAAATGAAAGCGAAAGAGAGAGAGAGAAAGAAAGAAAACAAGGCATGAGCTAAACTCGTCCTTACATTCCTTTCTCTTTTAGACCTAGAGAGTTAGCACTGAGCAGTCATGAATGCTTCTTGGGAAAGCACCTTTCTATTTGCTGTGCAGCTGTGTGAAAAGCCTGTGGTTTATATTTTGAGGAAATTTCTTTTTTTTTAAAGAGGTTATACAGTTTGTTATAAATTTACATTTAACAGAGGAATGTTATCTGATGAAGTGTTTCGTTGCGATGTTTTAAAAAAGGCCAGGCGATTCTGGTAATTGTCACCCGTGGGTTACAGACCACAAACAGCTATACACTCGTCAAAGCCCCAGTTTCATTTCTGTCTGTCCTTTAACCTTTTCGTGGCCAGCGATGCATTTTCCAGTAAGGTAAGTCTCAATAACCCTTAATTTGACTTATTTCATGAATATTTTTCAGTGTACAGTACTCTATATATTAATAAAAGATGAAGAAAGAAGAACTTTATTGACGAGATCCAATGAAACTCCGTTTAGCAGCAGTTTATCTTTGTAGCAGCTTACAGTATCAAGTATAGCAGATGAATAAATTAATGTTAAATATGGCTCCAACTAGGTACTACTATATAAAAATAAATGTGCATTGATATCTATTGAACAGTAGCAGCATAGTAAAATGTTGTTAGGAAAAAACCTAAGTTGCAGCAGTGAAGTGTCACAGTGAATAATTAAATATAAACCAATTAGTGGAGGGGCATTGTTGTCATGGTTCCTGCAGCAGTCTTTTCACAGCCTTGGGGACGAAGCAGTGCTTGAGTCTGTTTACCCCTTTAGTGATTGTGAATCCAGGTTATACTTTGCCAAAACCTTGAAATATACATGTAGTTCATCACGTTTATATTTGTTTTGTGATTTGTTTTATTACTACTCATATATTATAATTTTTTAAATCGGCTGCTCCAACAGTCCCAGCCTTTTTTTTTTTTTTACAGCGCTCCGCTTTCCCCGATTAGCAGAGTACCCGATGAGCTGTAACACGTCGGTAAACGTTGCTTTGCACTGACCTTAATGTCGGCGTTTATATGTTCTATATGCTGTAACAGGCCTAGCACATCTGAATGCAACTGCAGAACTTTCATGTGTGCCACACCTTCCGGTTTTGTTGTGTGCGCCAAAATAAACTACAACTTTTGATAAATTCACTTTGCATACTTAATAAGCCCTAATAATATTATGTTTCCATGATTCCATAATAAACCCTAATAATGTTATGTTTCCATATTTGACATGTTTCTCTCTGTAAGCGTGTCCCTACGTAATGCTGGTCACCACTATTTCGAACTGAGTGTATAAATAAACATTTGGCGTTAGCGGTAAGCGATAATAAATAGATCCAGCCATGTCCAGTGTTATCTATCCATTTGAATACTCTTCAGTCATGCCATGGTTGCTCTTTGAAATAGCCTGATAACGATATAACTGTTACTTTATGCATTTTTTTCTACGAATACCACAATTTCATGCAGAGTGTAATTAGGTGTAGATTTTCAGATTCTGCACCCATAAAATCCTGTGACCTCTTTGACCTCTCACAATAACAACAAAATACCACGTTTGATATAAAAAATATAAAAATATTACCACATGTAAAAGACTTCTGAAAAAGTTCTGTGAATTTTTGTTAAATTTTTAACAAAAATTTTTTTTGGGGGGGATGGGGGGGGTTTGGACAAGGAGAACTGCATTAGATTTTGGAGATGACCCGAATCATATCCAGGAATTTTTTTTAATGATTCTTTAACATTGTGGGATAGGATGATTTTTGACATTTTGGTTCATATGGTGGATTGCAGGGCTTGGCAGAGGTTTGTGCTCTCCGAGTGCTCTTGTTTAATATTGCTGTAGAGCTTTTTATCACTGAGCATTTCTTTTACATGATTTATAGGATGCTTGTTGTAATGTTATAAATTATTGAGATTTAAATTAGACCCTTTACTTCAAGTGACCTTTCAAGCAGAATAATTTACTCGAAGAATGTGATAATAAATATAAGAGTGCTAATGATGCGTTGTGATTTCTACCTCTGTAACTAACCAAAAAAAATCTCAGACGTATTCGATATGCTTGACAGACCGTACTGCTGAGAGCTGCTGCTATAAACAACAGCGTAGTCATGTTTGATTCAAAACCTCAGTGGGAGATGACTCAAGCAGCTAAAGGAGTATATAAAACAAGTACTGTTTCATATATAAGAAGTGGAAAAAGTACCAAGAATTAAATAGAAAAGAAGAAGCAGAAGGAACTTTCCAGGTTGATTTGCAAGAAAAAAGTCCTCCAGTGTGAAACTAATGTTGACGGTTAGGCTGATCATCTCATCCTATTCCAAGTCTGTTCACCTTCAGGTTCTAAAAAGGCTCTCTTCTTGGGCAGAGTGTATAATAATTAGATTATATATGACTTCTGCTGTGTGAGCAAAGATGTAAAAAAAAAAAATGCAGCTGGATTTTTGCCCCTGGCTGCTTCACTCTCCAAGATCTGCTTCAGTGGGGAATACTTAGCTCATCCTCTGCCTAGGAAGAAAGACGCTTTTTATATTGGTTTGGGCTTACATAGCATCCTTCTGTGGAACACGCGACTGTGCTTCAGTTGACTCCAGCCTGTCTTGGATGGACACAGTTCCTCGTTCCGTAATTACTCATCATGCATTTTTGATAATTAGTGTCACTGAAAAATGGTGGTGAAATTCCTATCACTGGGCTTTCCTACCAATCGGCAGGGTGGCATAGTGGTTAGTATGAGTCCTGGGCTCGGCGAGGGTGTTTCTGTGTGGAGTAGGCATGCTTTCCCTGTGCTTGTGTGAGTTTCCTCCAGGTGCTTCGGTTTCCCCCAACAGTCCGAAAACATGCACTGCATTAATTATCAGTAACAGTTTGATTACATCCTTTTGAACTGACAAATATAACAAACGAAATAGGTCATGACCGTATCTGCACTGGAATCCATTCCGGACTCCATTTCCCAGAAAACACCGCACCATGGCTGCCAACGACTATCCATCCATCTTCTGTAGTGCTTTTTCATCAAGATCGCAGGTGAGCTGGAGCCAATCCCAGATGACTTCAGGCGAGAGGCAGGGTACACTCTGGGCAGGTTACCAATCGATTGCAGGTTTAACACGCAGAACAACCATTCACACTCAGATTCACATTCAGCAGACGGTTTAGAGTAGCCACTTGACCTAATCTTTCTGTCTTTGTACGATGGAAATATTCATGGAACGATCGGAAAGAGAATTTATAAAGACTAAGAAAAGACATCTGCAGTGCAAAGAGAATCCGACTGCACTTACACTTGGGTATGCGATTATCCGATGGTGCATGTTATTTACTCGCGTCTTTAAATGTCGATGTCTCAAGGAATTGTGGGACAACATTATCTCCTTTCCCTTCATAAAGGATGGCCCAGTGGACCCTGTGCCTAATGAGATTAGAACGGAAGCATGGAAACACCTTTTATTGGTATCTAGAGAATTCAAACTGCTCTTATCATGGATATCACTTAGATACTTAAAAGGAAATTAAACCCAAACTGCATAAAAGCTTGCATGCATAGTTTATGTCTGTCCCCATCAAAATGTGCAATGCTTAATAAAACCTTCTTTGTGGAAAAGATAATGTTTATGTTGTGCATAAAATGCACTGAGGTATATACCATGCGTTTATGTATGCGAGCAGACGGCTATCTGATGTATGTAAATGCAATGTAGTATGATGTGCAGACGTTCCTAGCTTTATTTCATTCATTAGTTTATATGTGATTTGTTAGTTTAATACCTGGATACTGTTGTTTGTACCGTTATCTTGCTTAATTGGAACTGCTTCGTTCGTGTGTTTTTCTCACGAAATAGCAAGTTTCTGAGCGGAGCCCCTTAGGCATGGATAATGACTTAAACAGTTGGCTCTTATAACACCAGCCTCAAACACCTATTAATATATTGGGAGTGCTGCCCTTAGCGGCTTAATCAATATATTATTTTTGTGTTTATGGCTCCGGTAAATAAGAGCTTGTTTTGCTACCTGGTTTTTGCTATCCTGGATTGCGTCCTGATGTTGGTGTGTGCAGATCCACCGAACCTTTGCTTACCTTAAGCTTGGGTTGGATTCTTGTTTTGAATTTGTTGACACACTATCCAGTGGTTGTGCTCACTCCAGAACTGCTATTTGACACCGATGGTTAAAGCACGTAAGAAAGTTTGGGCATCCTAGAAATGCTGATTTATTTGGGCTACAACATCTTTTTAAATCAAGTTCCTGTGAAAATGCTATTTTGCCTCCAAGTGTGGTCTTTCAAAACATTCCAAAATCAATGCTTTGAAATGCTGCAATTACTACCTGACACATTTCCACAAAACTCAAACTGCACTGGCAGATGGACCGTGATTATGTCCACAAAGGGAGGCATTCGTACGTCCGTGTACTGTGCGTTAAATTATCAGTTAAGTCTGGAACTGTCTATGTTTGAGCATTCCTGTAGATATATGTATATATTACATTTATTATGTTTTATAGTTATATATATATATACACACATAAAATCCTTAGTCGATTTTCCATAAGACAGTGCTCGATACAGTGTAGTAGAGCTAAATATGTGGTATAACACCAAATATGTGGTATTTAACACTTCACACTGTATACATTAAAACAGACCATGTAAATGTCTCTGACTGTATATAAACTGTGGTAACGAATATTCTCAATAAATCCCCGATGAGTGGGCAACCACCAAACAGCTCTGTAGGGAGCAAACTGTAGTCATTTTTTTCCTTATACCACACAAGGTGAATATTGCTGCTCTTAAGCAGCCACATAATTATTACATGAAAAGCCACCTTGATTTGGATTTATATTCATCATCCTCTTTTTTGGGATGAATAAATTTCAGCTTATTTATCATATGATATGAAGCTTTCTGTACTCAAACTACTGTACATGTTGTAAAGTAACTTTCAAAATTTTAGCTCTCCTCCAAGCTTCTTTACGCAGACAAACAGGAAGATAGAACGAGAGGGCAAAGGAGTCAAACCTGGGACCAAGCTCATCCTCGCAGCGCCAGGTGAACTCCCCAAAGCTTTCATAGCGCTGGTTATAGTGGTAGAGCACACGGTGAAGCGTGGGTGAGCCCAAATCCATCAACATGTTGTAGGCTGTCTGCTGCTCCTTCCCGCTTGTGTAGCCATTGAACAGGTTGTAAATTTTGTCTGCTATTTCTAAAAGAACAGATGTGAAAAACAAACAGAAAAAAAACATGTGTCTTATGTGATTTATACATTTTAGCTCGTTTATATAAGCACATTGTAGCTTATATACATTTTTTTGTAGGTTTTGATTTTGTTTTGAATTATACTTTTTACTTATATATATATAATGCTCAAAAAATAAAGGGAACTTAAATTAATACATATTTAAATATAATACATAATTAATAAAATGTAGAATGAATGAAATATTCTTATTAAATATTTTGTTCTTTACATAGCTGAATGTGCTGACAACAGAATCACACAAAAATTTTTATGGAAATCAAATTTATTAACCCATGGAGGTCTGGATTTGGAGTCACACTCAAAATTACACACTCCAGGTTGATCCAACTTTGATGTAACGTCCTTAAAACAAGTCAGAATGGGGCACAGTAGTGGGTGTGGCCTCCGCGTGCCTGTATGACCTCCCTACAACGCCTGGGCTGCTCCTGATGAGGTGGCGGATGGTCTCCTGAGGGATCTCCTCC
>JBCNYG010000023.1:26166966-26177168 GCA_039654305.1 Porochilus rendahli | reverse complement strand
TATGGCGGCTTAGCTCTGTCAGCTCACTTATACCAACACGCTTGTCTAGAGCACATATATATATATATATATATATATATATATACGTACAATACATGTATATTTGTGTGCAACTTATTTCCATTTATGGAAGTTTGGAAATATGTAAAGCAATGTTTCTAAGTATAAAGTAGAGCTGGCGGTTGAAGGATGTCTGTTAGTATGCTCGGCTGATTTCACTGCTGATCCTTGAAGTAGCATGAGAAAATAAAAATTGCTGAGCAAATCTGAGAACATTTCATTATAGCAGAGACTTGAGGGCATCAGTTGTAAAAACGAATCATCCATTCTTCCATTTCATAATTATGTTTGCATTCATTGATTGAGCTCGAGTGAATTGTAATTAGTTTACTTTTCATTAAACTGAACAGTGTATTTTCCTTGAAGCAGTAAGAAGCCTACAGTTTCAAATTTTAGGGAAAAAAAATGCTTTATGATGTGTATTTCCTTTGTCATATGGGTGATTTGTATTTTGTTACTATTTCCGCAGTGTGTCCTACTCTGTACATGTCTCTGATGATTATCCAGGTAAAGTATTTTTTTCCCTTCCTTTTTTCATTTTCTATGTAATGTGTATTACATAACTTGTTTTCGAAAAGTAATAAACATACATATTAAGTAACTGTACACCGATCAGCCATAACATTAACACTAACTGACTGGTCCATGGCTAGGCGGCCCCATACACAGAAAGCGGTAACGCAGTGTTCTGACGTCATTCTATCATAGACATTATTAACAGTTTGAGCAGTTTGTACTACAGTAGCTCTTCTATGGGATCAGGCTACAGTACAAGCCTTCACGCCTTACCCGTAAAAATAAGCCTTGGGCACTTATGATACTTTTGCCAGTTCATTGGTTGTCCCTTTACGGACCTTTATGGTTGTCCCTTGTCCCTTTTTCGGCTTCCAACACATCTACTTTGAGAACTGATTGTTCACGCTTTGCCTAATATATCCCATTCCTTAGCAGGTGCCAATATAACGAGTTTATCAGTGTTATTCAGTTCATCAATCAGTGCTCATGTTTTTCATTTTATGGCTGATTGGTGTATATTAGTGTAGGATGTACACAACTGATATTTTCAAGATTATTATATTTAGGGGTACAGGCATTAAAGTAAACTTAGCCCTCATGTGTTCTGTCAGAGGAAAATTCAGGAATAATAATGTAAAATATTTGACAACCTTATCACATTTTAATGAAATAAATTCATACTGAATTGGACTTAGGATTAATTTGATATTTAAAAAGGCCAATGGCTGCAAACTGTTTGAGAACCCTTGTATTATAGCAAGACTGTAGCTACAAGAACAGTTCCATATGTATACAATTTTTGCCCTGTGATGGCCTGGCGAGCCGTCCAGGGTGTACTCTGCCCTCGCCCAGCGGTTCAGAAAATGAATGAATGAATGAATGTGTACTATTTCTATTTATGCAAGAAATATAAATTTAATTTGATTATTTGCACCTGAACTGTTATTAACTCTTACCTCTAAACATATAAAATCAAAGCAATAAAATTTGGAAGAAGTTGCTTATTCGTTAAGTGTAATGGCTTTTTAGCTGCCATTGTTTCTCGTTTTATTTGTCATGGCTTAATGAACAGCATATTTAGAGATCATGTCAAGTTTCCTTGCACCACTATGAAAAGCAGCCGGAGTCTTTTAGGCATTAATTCGGTCAGTGAAATATAATTTGCCTGCCAAGAAAGCTCCTGCAGGACATGTCATGCGGAAGCACAATTAATGTAACTGTTGCTGAATTCAGCATAAGGGTAAATTTTTCCCTTTTTTTTCACACCAAAGGGTCATTTTGAAATGGTCCCTCATTTTGCTTTTATTCCGTCATTACGTTAGTAGATCAATTTTAAGTGCGTAAATGAATATACTTGTTATTGCTCTCATTTTAAAGCTTGTAGCTTAATGTTTGCTGGTGTCATTGAACCTTTTATTACTCCACTATGCCTCAGTGAAAACATCATTAAACACGGGTTGGATTGGATGGTAGCATTGCGGTTTATGACCTGCACATTTCGGCCACGCTAGTTTGGAGAAAAACTCAATGGAATTCAGGATTATCTGATGTATTTGCTAGTGTGTCATTGTTGTGGCCAAAGTACGCAAAATACAACGGTATGCTGTTAGGAATGAGATATAAAATATCTATGGCCTGGGTGGTGTGGTGATTAGCACAGCTGTATCACAGCAAAAAGGTCCAGGGTTCGAGTCCCGGGCGCATTAAGGACATTTCTTTTTTTTTTCAGGATTGAAAAAAATTACTTGCTAATTTGATGATTCATTAAAAAAATAAAATAAATAAATTACATATTTTCGATAGATGAATTAGAAAAATGAATGAGACCAAATCTTACTCTGTTCATCGGTTTATTGTCATTCTTGTGTAAATATGATTAATTAGAAATAATTAATTAGGGATTTTATTATAGCCATGTTTGCTTGATTATGGTTCATGTTAATACTAATAGATGTGCACTGTTTCCCTTTCAGACAACACGTATGTCTCCAACTCCGAGAACAATGATGACGTATTAGTTACAAGAGATCCTATACCAGTTATCTTCCATAGAATTGCAACAGGTAAAGCCTTTCTGATATTATGGAAATTATTAACACATCTTAGGTTTTTCTTGCTTGTCATTATTTTAATTTTTAAATTAAAAAATTCATTCAAGAGCTGAAGGATGGAGATATTCTTGAGAATAGAATGAAAGTAATGGTATCATTTTACTTGATATAAACTTTTACAGGGAGCATTTTGTGTCTTGGACTCATGTGGGATTGTCTGCAGGTTCCATAGTGGCCTCATGTCAACTTCCAACATGTATATATAAGACCCACCTGGGTTATGCCGTGGCAACTTGGGCTCCAAATTGGCATGGACTAAAAAAATGGGCTTTACTGGGGCAACTAAGTGGGCCCCACACTGAGTAAATTGGTACATTGTCATCCATTCTGGGACTCATTCTACAGTTTAAGCCTCTGAATTTGAGTTTAACAATTTTTATTTCTTTTGCTGTTAATGCTGAAATATTGACTTCAAAGATGTGGGTCATTTCCACCTCAACACACACACACACACACGCACACACACACACACACGCACACACACATGCACACTCACACACACAAAAATGTAAATAGAAATAGTCTTGTAAAGCAGATCAAAGATAATAATTACTTTTACACAAGAGCTCATACAGATGAAAGAAATAACAATATAAGGTGTTGGATTAAAGTGTTGTCTTCATCAGCTTCAGATGAGCTGTTGCAGAAATTCTACAATTCTCTGGAAATATACTAGAATGATGAGCACCGCTTTTTTGATCGATAGTTTCATAATTGGTGTTTCGATGGCGGTGGAAACTACCTATAAATATCAATCCAAAATCTCTCAGAGGTGTTCAGTTGGACTGTGATTGTAAAGCTTATTGCATATAATGTACATCAGTTTCATCCTCATCATTCTATTATTAATAAGTTTTTGTGTCCTTATGATAGTGATGTTTAGTACAGGAAAAAAAGATTATCAGTCTGAATATTTTTTTTTTGACTGTAAATTGTCATAAAGCAGCTTTACATAGTAAAAGTAATTTAAACGGGAATTTAAGCATTTTTCTAACCCTTACACATGGCTCAAACCAAACACCAGGCTCAGGAGAGAGGCAGTCGTAGGTCCACTGTAGTGAAGGTCAGAGACGGCAGGTGAAGGTTGGAGATGGTTTGTGATGTCTAGACTCTTGGGTCTCACTGCAGTATCTCCAGTGGAATGTTGTCCAGGTTTCAGAGAAGTCTTTTCAACAAACTTATTACATCACAACAGATACAAGCATGTCAGTTATGTTACCATGGATACGGGATGTCCCTGTTGGGTCAGAGGCAAAAGAGTTTATATCGGCAGTAGTGAAGTCATCTTCACAGTCTCTGAGTCCATATGGATGATCTTCATCAGCAGGCTCTAGGGGTCTCTGAGAGGAGAACTCCAGCCAGAAGCCGCATGACAGGATGGGCCACACGACTCACACGAAAGCAGAAGGATCAGGAAGCTCAGGATCACCAGCTTCCCAGTAGTAGCATGTTTACCTTAGCAAAAACAGAAAGAGGAGACAGAGAGAGGTTGTCAGGTAAGCCCATAACAGTGTAATGGTAAAAGAAGAGTTTATTAGTGCTTAGTGCAAGCAGGGACTGACAAATTGTGGCAGCAGAAGTAAGAAGAGAGGACCAGAAGGAAGGCAGACATGAGGGCACCCTGTGATACTTGGCAATCAGCCACTTCACTGTCAATGGACCTGGTTGAGCATGTAGAGAGAGGCATCCCATCCCATCCTATACCCATATATATATATGTATGAGCCAGTGAATGTAGCAATTACATAGGTAATAATAGGTAATAATGTCATTTACACATTTCTCAACTTTATTAAGCTGGTGTCTCCCATCTGGCTTTGCTGAAAGTGCGTATCAGCATAACAAAAGCTAATACCATGTTCACAAATAAGCATGTCTAGAGATAAATTACATTTAATAAAGTGTTGATCACTTCTGGTAGTACCTGATAAAAAAAAAAACATGTAGGTACTGGATCTAGTACACAGGTTGATGATTTAGATGAGGAAATTAATGAGATTAGTTCTGTCTACTTTATGGAGCTAAAAAACTCCAGTTGCTGATAGTGGTATGTTATTATTTACTGATTTAGTTACTGACATTTCTGACTTTAAGTATAGGGAATCAATTTTTTGCCTGATATTTTCAATTTAACATTAAATGTTCATAAAGTCATCACTGCTATAAGTTGATGATCTGCCCGGTTTATTTATGGTCTTATTTCTAGTTAATTCTGCAACAATATTAAATAATTGTTTTGAATTATTTTTGTTTTCTATTAGATTTGAGAGATATATTGCTCTAAGAGCACTAAGAGCTTTTCTGAAAATAAGAAGACTCTCTTTCCATTCTAGTTGGAATACCATTAATTTAGTTTGACGCCATTTTCGTTCTAATTTAAGGGTGTTCTGTTTTAGTGTGCGTGTATCATCATTATACCAGGGTGCTAATTTTTTCTCTCGTGATTGGTTTTCTTTTAAGAGGAGCTACATTATCTGGTGTGTAGTGTAAAGTTGACACAAAGCACTCGGTAGCTTGATCGAGTTCGGTGGGTTCTGATGGTGATCCAATAATAGTTGATCATTCTGGAAGATTTTTAATGAAGTAGTTCATGTTAACATACACTGAATGCGATAACGTGGTGAGTTATATATTAGTACTAAGAAGCAGTGTGAGGTAAGATGATTGATTTGATCTGAAATACTTTCTGACTGTGGAACTGTGACTATTTTCAATATTTAATCCAAAATTAGTATTAGGGCTGTTTCATGTCAGGGTTGTCTTTTTAAAATTATGCAAGGGTCTCCATTATGTAGGCACTTGCAATTCTCTTCACTGTAGTAAAAATAGTAGGTTTTACCTGATAAAATTTTGAATTGCATTCCTAATTACTAACCAACTTTTACTTTTGGAGGGGTATTTTCATACAATATAGAAAGATATTCTGCTGCTTGTAAACTCTATTTATAATCTAAGTGGCTTTGTCCATCAGAAATATCTTCTCTAGAAAGCAGACATTACATGTGGAGGACAGAAGTGCTTTTTTCTTAGATCTTAATTGCTTTTTTTATACAACATACTACTGTTATTAATTCTTATACACTACAAGCAGCTGAACTTATTCTAGAGACCCTGTACCTGTTATTCTTTCACCCTGTGTAATCTAGACACCAGTATTAAATTCTTATTTATCCCTACTGAATCTAGAATAGACATGAACGCTGTTCTTAAGGGATCCTCTGGTTTATCAAAATGAATATTAAAGTTACCTACAATTGAAAGTTAATCTAAAGAAACAATCAGGTTTAAAATGAACTCTGCAAATTCATATAGGATCCCTGGGGGTCTGTAAATAATAATGAAAGGAATCAGCTGCGTGGGCATATTTTTCCCGTATGTTAGTATATAGAATTTGAAATGGATTAAATTTATGTCTTGATTTTTGTATAACATCTAGATTATCAGTATAAATTACTGCGATGCCTCCTCTGCCAGTTAAATGAAGTTGGTGTAAATAACAGTATCCGGGAGGAATTGCTTTATTTAATGCTACATACTCATTTGGTTTTAGATCTTTAGATCAAAGGTGCTGGCTGTAGATTCAGTATGATTTAAATTTATGTTAATAAGACTACTAAAACAAACTCTCTGAGTGTTTTTAGATTTTTTTTAAATCAGGGAACAGACACAGCTTCTATTGCATTGAACTTGACCTTGAGTGATGACTAGCAGCAGACAGTCGGATTAGCCTATTTGTGTGCTCTCTGGCCTTGGCTCCGGATAGTCACTGACTGACTAGTCCTGTTAGAGTATGTGCTACGCTGCAAGAAATGAGAGTTTTGATGGATACATATACCTACATATATGGATATATATATACCCTCAAAAATATTCCAATTATTTATTAAGCCCACCTAGTGCATTGCTTTGCAGTCCTTTTCCTTCCAAACATTTCTCCTATAATGGGTCACCCATCTGTAAATGGCAGATGGTATAGAGTCATAAGCTTGTGAGTCATAAGCCCGATGCTTCCGCTTTTGTGGAAGACGAGAGCACTGTTTTTTAATTTCAGCTTCAGAGATGTTTATTAAAACAACTTTGTCTAGACACAATACATTTTATATTTAAACTTCAGTGACGTTTATCAGCATAAACATCAATGTTTCAACCAAACACATTTCCTCATTGGCCCTATTTTGACCTGGCGGGGTGTATATTATATTGAGATCTGACAGACTGTTAAAATCTTTAGCAGCATAGCGGATCATGTGGAGCACAGTAGATAGTGCCTCAGGCTCCAGATCTGAATCCCAGAAGTGATAACAAGAAAGAAAGGAGAGATGTAGATCATGAAACATCTAGCGAGATTTAGTATTTGGTGGTTAGTGGATTAAATGTGGATGAGCTATCCAAGGATTTCTTGCTGTAGTGTATATTCAGCACAGTGCTTGAGTGTGGGTGAGTCTACTGATTTAGCAATGAAGCATGTTTGCATAATCAATTT
This sequence comes from Porochilus rendahli, assembly GCA_039654305.1. NCBI lineage: Eukaryota > Metazoa > Chordata > Actinopteri > Siluriformes > Plotosidae > Porochilus > Porochilus rendahli. The sequence goes on along the minus strand of JBCNYG010000023.1, from coordinate 26,169,998 downwards.
TAGTGCAAAGTCAATGCAATAGGGAATGCAAAAGATACAATATTCTAATATAACAGCATAACCTAGATAAACAGCACAGAGAGTGTGGATTATCATCAGTAATTTTACCTTTTCCACAGATATAAGGACAGCTACTGATGATAGCTGTCTTTCCATCAAGTCAAAGCTTCAGATTGACAAAAACCCGGTAAGAAAAATAGCTACCAATGATATTAGTTTACTAATGTGAATTTCCCATGATGTAATAGTAATTACTTGCTTTTATTCTGCAGTGCCCTTACGCTGTAGAAGAGGATTCAGAAGGAGATAATGACTCTGAAGAGTTTTACTATGGTGGTCAGGCAAGTGCAAATAAGTGGTTGTTTACCAATCTAATTTAATCTATCTGCTGATGTAACTGGAAATATATGAAGAAATATTTATTTTTTCCAGGAAGTGACAAACCCTAAATCCTACATTATTTTGCAAGCCCAGTGAAAGCACTAAATGATCATGTAACACATAATCTGGAATAATCTGGCTTTTTTCCTCAAATCAAATATAGCATCCTACTCAGAATGGTGCAAATTGATTGGTCCACAATTAGTGGATTCAAAACCATTGGATTAAAATGATGTACACCCAAGGTTTGTCATGGCCACTTGGTGCAGGTGGCAGCATTATCATCATCATTAGCTTAAAATGTAAAAAAACAACCATAAGAATCTTGATTTAGAAGGAGGCATGGATTTGATTCCCTGGCTTGGGTCAGGACTTGAAAAATCTTCTGGAGCCTTAGTGCCCAGTCGGGCAACCTTGTTTTTGTGATTTTTCATTTTCTTGGTGCCCGAATTTAATATGTAATTTACAAGAAAAAAACCTCCTTCATGATTCTTAGTGTGTTTTTCTTCTGTTTCAGGGGTTGCTTTGTTTGAAGTGCACGTGCGGAGTCAAAAAAAAAAAAAAAAAACTAAACCAGAAGTTAAATAAATAATTTTATTTCAATCTAAAAATAACAGCTTTGTCATTTCAGATTCACTCTCCACCAGAATTTTTAGTAATACAGTTTCCAATACCAGTTTCTGATAGCAGACGATTTATGCAGTAGCGCCCTCACCAACGGTGGTTGGAAAGTGGACGACGCCGATTTCTGACTGATATTTTTAATGTACCTGCAGCCAAGAATCCAGAACAAAACGATCTCTTTTTTCGTCTTTCGCTTTCTTCACTTCCTGGGTGTGCTCTGGCACCTCAGATTGTCGCTTTTTGTGCCAGATCAGTGGCGTTTGTGTCTGTTGGGGGGTACTGTTAAGCTGAATCATATGCAGAATGTTGATTAACACTTTTCTGTAGTCTAGACTGTAACTGCAGACTGTACTTATCCACTTATATATTAATAATATGAAGGCAAGACACTAAAAGGAATTTTGTGACCAGCCAAAGCCAAAACCCCTTTAAATTTCTTTGCTCTATAAAGCTGTTAGTACATTCATCAAAAGAGGTACGAAGGTTTCCATCATACAAATATGAATGTCTGCACCAGCGAGTCTTTCCTAAATGACTCATATACCGGCTCACTTGAGAAAATCCATTATAGTAAAGCCAGGGCATATGAACTTGATTTACCTTTGGTGAACCAGGCTGACGGCAGACTTTGGTCTGATTAGTGAGCCGTCATTTGGATGAATATGGATCCCCTAATGCTCTCAGTGGCTGTGAATGCACACTGCTGGCACTCGCTCGTGGTAATGTGGCCCCATTACGTCTCTGACATTCATTGTGGTCCTGGAAGCGTTCAATCACTGCAGGCTACCTCATCATCATCAACCTCATCATCGTCATCATCATCATCATCATCACCATCACTTCTGATCCTCTGGGGAAAAGTTATATTCCATTGAGTGGATCAGATGATAATGTATAGGGAGCCCAGCATGCTAGTTTGGTAATAATAATAATAATAATAATATCAAAAAAATGCTTGTTTATTTTAACAAATTTATTACATCCTGCTGTTTCACACTTAGTTTGATTAACTGTATTCATTTCTAGATTTGCTTTCCTGCTGCCTTGAAAGATTTAAATGTTCTCATTTTGACAGAGTGAGATGTGCAGAGCACAGGCGGGTTGATTAGCATTACTGATTAGAACTGATATATAGATGCTGACAGCAAATATAAATATACAAATATAAAACAGATTTCCTCCACTATTGTTTTTTTATTTACGTTTTTTTTTAGCTGTCTGGAACATTTGCACAGTTGACTGCACATATATTCAATCGGAAAAGTTCTCAAAATAGGTTTGCTACAGTAAGAAAGATTTATGAATAGCACTCTGATGTATGACTACAAGTATGCATAAGCTTGTTTTGTTATAAATGTAAGAAGTGGGAATGATGTAAGTTTGCTGAACAAATTAAAACCGGTTTTAGGCATCATATGAGTTTCTGTAAAATGTTTGAAGATTCTGTTTTATTTCCCATAATAGCGGGCACATGAAAGTGATCCATATACAGTAGCATCATATTGAAATTGAGTTTCCTTACTGGAAAGAAACGTTACTTTTAAAGCAAAACTTCACCCAAAAAAACCCAAAACAAATATGTTTAGATTTAGATATTAAATGACTTGGTTAACTATGGTGTTATTCTTATGATTATTATTATGACTATTAGTTATGCATTAATTCATTTTTATTCCGCTTATTCCTAATTAGTGTCGTGGGGAGGCTGGTGCCCATCTCAGCCAACTCTGGGTCTCTGGATGAAAATCAGCAATGGTTCTTTTACACTCCTCCCACCACAGACAGTGAAAGACATGGGCGGCTTTTGATAAACCAGTTAGCTGCACTGGCGGGGACAGCAGTGACAAAACGCTGATAGTGAGGCTTGAACCCCCGACCTTGGGATCAGTAATCCAGCATCCTACCACCGGGCAACCACTGCCCTACTTTTATTATTCAATTTATTTAATGTATTTAATATTATTATTATTATTATTATTATTATTATTATTATTATTATTATTATTATTATTATTATTATTATTATT
>JBCNYG010000023.1:25949285-25959759 GCA_039654305.1 Porochilus rendahli | reverse complement strand
CCGAGCTGGGAATCGAACCCAGGACCTTCTTGCTGTGAGGCGGACGTGCTAACCACTACGCCACCGTGCCGCCTAACTATTAATTTATTAATTTAATTCAACTTTAACCTCACACTTAGAGTCAATTATTTATTGATAATAAATATTTCATGATTATTTAATGATTTATTTCAATATTTCATAGTAGATTCTATACATTTCATTTCATTTTATTTAATGTTTTTGTTGATTATTATAATATTGATTTTGATTTGATACTATGCTACTATGAAAGACAAATGTTAAAGTTGTTTCTCTGGTTTGTCAGACACATTTATTCAGAATATTTGACTTCCAGGAAGTAACCTGTACCTGGCAGGTTTTAATGCAGAACATTTGGTCGTTTTGTTTATTGTTATTTTTCATTGCATTGAATGGTATGACTAAAAAGAGTTACTTAGTGGGTGTATTTGTGGATCGATATTAACGTTGAGATTTGTCCATATTCTGCTGGATGCTCCCTCCATGTATAACAAACCATCCCATACTAAATTTTCTTGAAAACACAAACATTTAATATCAAATATAGTCAAGAATCAAAGAATAAAAAATATGATTGAAATTCAAAATTTACTTTCATCCAAAAAATCTTCCATTTGCAGCCATTACAGCCTTGTAGACCTCCGTCATTGTAGCTCTCAATTTGTTAAGACAACATGAAGAAATTGTACCCCATGCTTTCCCCATACAGTCAAGCTGCTCCAACAACAGCTCATTCGGGTTGAGCTCCAGTGTCTGTGCAGGTTACTCCATTATTGACAGAACACCAGCTGACGGCTTCATCCCTAAATATTTCTTGCATAGCTTGGAGCAGGGTTTCAGGTACTCATCCTGTTGGAGGAAACCAGGTCCAATCAAGCGCTGTCCACAGGTTATCGCATGTAGATATTCCTTAAAAATCCGTCCATTTCCATCTATAATGGTCATGTACGACATTAATATCGTCTTTCTGATCAATTAAACCATTTTTATAGGATCTTTATAGCATTTTATTCAAAAACAAGGAATTTTGTAAGTAACCCCAAACCTTTGAATAGTAATCAATACATTAGATTTTTGCTAAACCTGGGTTTACGCTACGAAGCATAAAGATCATGAGGGAACTTGGTGGCATTGTGATACTCGTCACAAAATATTTGACTGTCAAATTATGATTTATTATGATTTGTCGCCAATTGTGATAGAACGTGGGGATTGTAGTAGGGCGTGACAGACCCTGAGAGAGCATACCAGATCTTGACGCGCCATCGTAGAGGAGCTCAATGAACTTTGAAATATGATTCCTTCATCGCATGGATGTACCCTGCCTCCTTTTTGAACCCCGATTGTGCTACATGCTTAATAAATCATAGAGAAAAATAGTTTACATATGAGTAGAACCTGTAAACAATAAATTATGTGCGTATATATAAATGAAACCATAATTTAGAAAGCTATGTATATGTATATTATTAGGATACTTTTCTTTTTCCAATTTTTTAAGAGACTGAAGGTCCAGTTGTCTGTAAATTTGAAATAGTGTCCAAAAGTGGCATGATTTTAGGGAAAAAAAAGAAAGAAAGAAATCATCATGTTTTTTGCCTTTTTCAAGGAAGACGGAGGGATAATGTCATCACGGCAAGCCCATGACCTCCACTTCATCCCATGTACTTACGTCCTATTGTAGCTGTGTCATGGAAAAGTGCAGCTTGGGCCAAAAAAAATCTTTTACAATCAGGCCAGTTTGTCATGCAATCAGGTCAGGATTCTTTTCTGGGACATCCTATTCAGTATTATTCTTAAATCCATGTCCCTAAGTATAACCCACTGTTCACCTGTTCCAGAAAAGAATAAATACATCAATAAATATTGGAAAAATTACAAAATGTAATTCTCTCACGCATTCATTTGCCGAACCGCTTAATCCTGCTATGGTCTCAGGGAGGCTGTGCCTATCTCAGCTGAAATTGGGCACCAGACTATTGCAGGGCAACACGCACAACCATTCACATTCACACTCACGCTCACACCGAGCGGCAATTTGGGACTGCCACTTAGAAAATTTCTTTGGACTATGGGAGGAAACTAGGGGAACCTGGAGGAAACCCACACAAGCATAGGAAGAACAAGCGAACTCCACACATAAGCACCCCCAAGGCCGGGACTCTAATCCAGCAGTGAGGTGGATATGCTCATGACTACGCCACTGTGCTGCCCCCAAATGTGCTCACAAATTTCCAATTACACGCAGAAAACAAACAAACAAACAAACAAACAAACAACTTACCATTACACCTAATCCTTCATGGCTGATGGTTGAGCTAGTGGATATTGTGAACTGGATTTGTGCACTTGTTGCATAATTATTCCTTATATTCACAATAATTATGGAGGGAACGGCGCACGCCGTTTTCAGATGTATTCGGAACCTTTGGATGAGTTCTTGACCTCTTTGCATTATCTTGGAATGGAATCTATAAATACAAAAGCCCTTCAAATTGTGACACAAATAGATGTCGGTTCAGAAAAACATTGATTTTATGTCTGCTGTTCTGTAAATGTACCTTTTTTTATTGATTCTGCTGATTGGCAGAAAATTGCTAAAAGTGTAGACAATGGAGCAAGTGAACATACAAAGACAGTGAAAAACATATGATCAAGGAAAATAGTGGGTGCTCAGCTATAAGTGCACCTAATTAAAGGCTGTGAAGTTTCTCTTTCCATGTTTCTATTTTAAGAAAAAGAAAAAAAAGAAAAACCAGATTCTCGGATTTGTTTTTACTTGTACATCAATAAAAATATCATCTGTTAGTTTTTACGTATCAATGACTTGCATGACAATGGGCAGCAATAATTTTAAAAATATATAAAGTTTATTATTGATAATGAAATAGAAACCCTCCAAAATTAGAGTCTCATACACTATTGCACAGACTTAGAAAAGCACACAACTCAGGTGGTGCAGACCGACTTAATATAAAGAATAGACAAATAAATAAATAAATGTTTGTGGAGCAAACGCTGAAATCAGAAGTTGACTGATCGTGAACTTTTATTATGAATTTTTAAACTAAAAAGAAGGTGATACAAATCAACGCAGATATCAGACAGGCAGTAAAAAGCAAACCCAGGCCTGGATATCTGTCTAGAGACATCTACAAGGAGCTAAGCTTTTAAATTAACTCAGTAGCTGCTATTACGAAACAGGAAGCAGAAAATAATTTTTTATTGGTATTCCAAAATGGACAATACGTTTATTCTGTCATTCCTTAAAGGTGGCATGGTGGTGTAGGGGTTAGCATGTCCCTCTCGCAGTAAGAAGGTTCTGGGTTTGATTCCCAGATCTGTGTGGAGTTTGCATGCTCTCCCCATGGTTGTGTGGGTTCCCTCCGAGTACTCCGGTTTCCTCCCAGCGTCCAAAGACGTGCACATTAGGCTAATAGTGCAGCAGATAATTGCAAACATAGCAAGAATCTTTCAAGTAGTAGCAAGCATGAAATTTGGTACATGTACTCTTCAAATCCCTCTCTTTTCAAAAATACCACTGGCCACGCAAAGATCCAAGATAGTCACCCCAAAATCCGAGATGTCTGCCCCAAAATTTGGGTTTTCCTTCATAACTCAAAATGCTTTGATTTTAAGCCCCATAAATGTATCAAAGTTGAATAGAAAGTTGGGCATTGCGGACATTTTATTACCAAATGCATGTCTGTATCCCTTATGGTTTTTGAGATACACCACCACAGTACTTCTACAAACTCATCAAAGCAAAAAAAATGTACCATTCAAAGTGGTTCAGTCAATTTTGTGATCATTGCTATACCATAAAATTCTAAAACCAAGATGGTGCCTAGGATGACTTAAACATATCTTAGCAGTTATGAAATATGAATTTTTGGTGTGCACATATGTTTTTGATCTATCAATCCAATGGGGCCATTGCAGACCAGGGCATTTACACAACCAGGGCAGCCTGATGACATCACTGTGGTGTAACTCAGCATGGGGTTCAGTGTCAGCTGATCTAGACATACTAATGCTTTATTAGAGTCGTAGTTGTAGTATATTTCAGTTTAGTGTCCCCAATGCTGTCCGACGGCCCAATATCCATTAGCTAGCAAACCGTAATTGGCTGAATTGAGAGGGTGTGTCGGTGTGGGAGAGCCGAGCCACGGGTAATGGGGCTTCAGTTACCCGGATGGTGTACAGATCATACGGGACTTAAATGTCACTGGATGAATGATCGGGCTAGGTGTTGGGTGACCGATCCTAGTTGTATTCCATACAGCAATGTGTGTTATATGGTTAAGGTGGTAAAAGGATAGCCCCTAGGCCTTAATCAAAACCCAAAATGGCCGATTCGAACTCCATGTTTGTGAAAAGACAAACTGACTGGTTTAAATGTTGTCACTGTCAAAAAGACAGAACAGACGATGACCTAACATCACCTCGAACTCGTTACACCCTTAAAAATGATGGCTATGCCATGCCGGCTGCCAACATACCAGTGTTTCATGAAATCCAGGAAATTAAATTAATCCTGGATCCAGCAAGGCTGGATAAAGGTGGTGTTATGATTCTACTTTAAGAAGAAATCAGTCTTAATACCACGTCAGCTGCCGGTTGTTGATGAACAACAACCGAATTGGATCGGGCAAGGGAACGCCGATCTGATGGGAGCCTGAGGATGTTCATGCAAAGCAGCAGCGAACTAGCTGTGATGTTCAAGCCTGCAATGTTTGTAAGAAAACAGTACCTGCATCTGATCTCATGCAGGTTATGACAGTGAAGCTGAACCAGAGGTTTCTCAGACGCTTAATGATGGTAAGCTTTCGGCTAAATTGAGTGGTAGGGATGCCATGGCAAGGGACCTGAAGTACCACTCTTCCTGTCTATGTACTCTCTATAACAGGGAACGGTCCCACGTTTGAGTTTGAGCAGGAAATTTACCCGCTAGTTCTGTCAGAACTTACATTGTTGAAACCAGAATCTATTCGGAAGGTCCAAATGTTTTATGTGTGTCATCAATACGTAGGATCTTCTTTCACACTGAGTATTTACATTATGAGACTGGATCCCACTTGCAAGGTGGGTTTTTTTTTGTGTGTCTATTAATTTACATATGTGTTCTTGTGGACATCTCCAACACCATCTTTAATACAGGAGTCGGGTGGACTTTTCGGTTACAGGAGCGGGTATATGAAATTCTCTGACTCAAACAAAGTTCATTTGGCAAGTCATATCCCCCCAACTATAACACAGACAAACCAAAGCACCCACAATACCCACATATCCATTTTCAATACATTTGTGAAGCAGAAAATCAGTATTTTCCATCTCAAGGCTGATAAACTCATTTTTTGTCATCACACTTAGACCTTTAGAACTATAATAGCTACAGACATGCTTTTGGTATCATCGAATGCTCACAATAGCCATATTTATATTCAGCTTTAATACAGTTATATATCAAAAAATCAATATTTTCAAAGTTGTGGCTCTTCTGAGTCTGTAAAAGTACGTATATACACTCTATCTAAAGAATCATAATAGATACAGACATGCACCTGGTACCAAAATAAATAAAAGCTAAATACCCAACTTTATATTCATCCTTCACACATTTATGGGGTTCAAAACCAATTCATTGCAAGTAACAAAGGAAATACCAAATTCTTGCCCATTTTCGGGCAGACATCTTGGATTTTGGGCCACCATCTTGGATTTTTGCGTGGTATGAGTGGGATTTGAAGAGTACATGTGCCAAATTTCATGCTTGTATCACTATTTGAACGATTCTATCACGTATCTGCTCCACTATATCTTGCTATTAGAAATAACTTCTAGTGTGAAGGGCTGTGTGTGTTGCCCTGCGCTGGTCTGGCAAACGGTGTGCCTCGTCTTCTTCCAGTGTCCACTGTGACCCTAACAAGATTGAGCAGTGAGAGTGATGAGGGTCATTCTTTAATTACTAAACAACGTGTCAGAAATTTATAAGAAAATGAGCAATGAACTTATTAGTACTTATTAGTATTTACCTTTTTTGCAGTTATAAGACCTTCCCTAAATTTGCCCCAGTGCCTTTAAGAGGAACTGTCTAGAAAGTAGTGGGAAAGATCTGAGGAAAATCTACCACTGCAGTCCCTCAGCCAACCCCAGCATGTTCATGCGCTTATTCATGACCTCATTAATGCTTACATTACATCTACAAACCTTATATCTTCATACTCTACTAAATTGTTGTACGTCTCATCGACACCGCCCCCCCCCGCCCCCCCCAACCCTCACACACACACACACACACATACTCTAATGTGTTGTAAGCATTACAGTACAGAATGTATCTTTGTTCCTTAGAATAAAGAATAAAATGCAGCAAAAATGCTAATTTCATTACGCTAAGTTAATTAGTAGTACGAAAAGATTAAATAAAGCATTAGAATTAGACACAGGCATTGGAAATTATTTATTATTTTCAATTTTGCAAATCAGTGACAAAAATATAATTAATACTATTTTATATTTTGCACAATTATAATAACCAGATGTAAATGACATGTAATTGTGGTTTTTCGGGAGGTGAGGTCATTACACCCTACATTTAGTTACACGACATTTATCACAATCTGCCATCTATAATTATCCACTCCTGTACTACTGACTTGTATAATTAATAATTCAACCTGCTTTTGCGCTCTTGAAGACAGAAATTCATACTTGTCTTCGATGCTTTGCATGAAAGGAGGTTGATACATGCAAACATGACAGCTGATGTTTAAATGGCATCATTTTCCTGTGTTTGGCCTGTAATTTGCATAACTTTGGCATTAGCGTTAAGCTTACGGGATACATGATAGCTTAAGGAATGCGGTTCTGGGTACAGAGCAAACCTCGTCAAGGATTTATAAGGATTTGCCATGGAGACTTTCCATTGATGGTGGAACTTAAAGGGTGAAATTAAGCGTCGTGTTTATTCTGTGTCTGGAAAATTGGCGCTAACATATTATTTTCGTTTGTATTTGTTTTCTAGGCCACTGTTTTGTTCTCTTTAGACTCTTGGGTTGTTGTTCAGCTATTTTTATGAAAGAATGCTTTACAGGAAGTACCATTATTATTCTGTAGTTGCAATTAAATAGACCCAAAATGGGATACCCTCCAAAAACAAACAAACAAACAAACAAACAAACAAACAAACAAACTGCACTAAAATTATATTAGGTTGCGGTTGAGAAGACAAGAATTTAACCCAACTCAATTCAAATGATTCAATTCATTCCCTCCCACTCATTTGCCAAACTGTTTAATCCTGCCTAGGTCCTGGGGAGGCTGGAGCTTATCTCAGCCGACATTGGGTGAAGATGGGTTACACCCTGAACAGCTCGCCAGACCACTGCAGGACCAACACACACACAACCATTCATACTTACTCTCACACTCAGAACCATTGCTGATTTCCGTCGAGTGTGGTCTGGCGAGCTGTCCAGGGTGTACTCTGCCCTCGCCCCGAGTCGGCCGAGATGGGCGCCAGCCTCCCCGTGACCCTAATTAGGATTCAGCGGTCTAGAAAATTCGATTCCCAGTTCTGGCGTTTCTTTGTGGAGTTTGCATGTTCTCTCGGTGCTCGCGTGGGTTTCCTCTGGGTACTCTGGGTTTCCTCCACAGTCCAAAAACTGTGCACAGTTGGCTAATGGGCTGTTTCAAATTGCTCCTAGGTGTGGGTGTGAGTGTGAATGGTTGTGTGAGTGTTTGCCCGGTGATGGCCTAACAAGCTGTCCAGGGTGTACTCTGCCCTCGCCCAGAGTCAGCTGAGATGGCTGCTAGCCCCACCGCGGCCCTAATTAGGATTAAGCGGTTCAGAAAATGAATGAATGAATGAAGACAAAGACAAACATGGAAAACCAACCGCAATAATCAAAGCATCAACAATAAGATGATACAGATGGGGAAAAAACAAGCAGAAATAATAAATATTATTATTATATATAATAATAATAATATATAATATTATTAAATTATAATTTAAATAATATTAAATAATAATATTACATTATTTATAATATATTATAAATTTTAATACATATATAGTTAGATAACATTTAAATTATACTTTACAATAAAATCATGGTCCAAAATGTATTATTATTATTATTATTATTATTATTATTATTATTATTATTATTGACAGAATGCAAAAAGGACAGTTCTCTTTATCAAATGTTAATCAAATGGCTCAAATATATATATATATATTAGTGATAGTATTTATTAATTTATTTATTGAATCAAAGAAAAATGTTGTGCTTAGCCTGAATATCAGAATAAAAACACACTGGATAGATGTACACAATAATATACAACAAATTTGGCTAGATTGATTTGACTATAATGTGAATTGGCAGAGTGTGTCGAGCACATCTGTTACACTCGACTCGCAGACAACTGGACTGAGTCACAAAGCACCATTTGTCAACCTTTGTAGACTTCATACTTCATCATTCATTATCTCTGCTCATGGATATACTTTCAAACTGAGAATTGGAAAGGAAGTACAGCCTTGGGTATAAACCCTAAAAATATAAGAGAGAACTACATTTTTATATGGATGTTTATTGGGTGAAAAAAGCACTAATGTAACAATATTCTTTTTATGTAATCAAAAGCCCACTCTACTAGGTGAAAACATGAAATCCTAGCAGTTGGCTCTAACTAATTAACCATGGAGCCCGCAAATTCTTAACAATAAAAAATACAATCACTACACCACAATTCCACCTACAAGATCATACTACAGTATACCCAGTATATGCAAAAATGGGCGCAGATTACTCCCTAATGTGTATGGAGTGCTACTCACCCTTAGTTTTCAACAAACTTGTGTTATTGTTTAGCTTTCATTTTCCATCACTCTGGTTTTTCCTACTACATCATCACATTATACACCAACCAGCCATAACATTAAAACCATCTGCCTATCACTGGTCCCACTTGTGTACAACTGCTGTAACCCATCAAGGCATAGACTCCAAAAGACCTGTCAAGGTGTGTTGTGTGATCCAGTCCCAAGCAGTTTATATCACATTCATTGATTCCTGTAAGTTGACATGTCCTGTAAGGCATCCATGGTTTGGACTTGTTTGCCCAGGACAGCCTAAAGATAAGGAAATTGGAATCAAATCATTCTTGAACTTTTTTTTTTAGTATGAAGTCCATTAAATGTCATGGGTAAGATCACCTTAAGAGTAGAACCCCTTTTAATATATTAGAACCGTTATCCATCCAAAAATGACACCCACCAAAAAAGCCTACCGATGGATGCACCGTTCATCATGGGTTTATTTATGTGCCACAGGATTTAGTAAAACTGAAATGCCTCATTATTTATTAACAACACAAAAGAAACTGCCAAACAGAATTATTTCAACCTCAGCACTGCTACACAAATTGTTTTCGCAACAGGGAAGGAAAACTAATTGCTTAATAAAGGCGCTATTTGCAATTACTACTTTGGCTAAACATCTTAAGCCCAAAACCCATAATGTAATAAATCCCCAACAAAGCAATATTTACCACTTTCAAACCTGTGTTTACACTGCAGTCATCACCAGCAGATTAGAAGGGAAATTACTAATAATGACTGGTTTGAACAAATGCAATGCTTTTATGCAAATATCTGGACCGTGAATATGACCTGGAAACAAAAGACTTTCCAGCCAGTCACTAGAAGGCAGTGCATTAGTGGATCAATTATACATGACTCCTCCTTAATAAACAGCCTGGATGGAGGTTACTATAGCAACTGGGATGAAAAAGCAGAGCAAAAAAAGGAACACCCATTTGCTAACATTGGCATGATCAATTATTTGCATAAAGCATATAATATGTACAAAACATGGAAATATATAAATATATAAATATAATAATGCATTAAATACTGTTCGGCTAGATCAGAAGCAACAATACATATGTATTAACATACATACAGCATAAGTACACAAATGGAGTAAAACAATAAGCTTAATTATTAAGAACATTAAGTACAGGACAGTAAGGGAAAAATTCATTATAATAAATATGACTGAGTGAGACAGGAAGTAACAAGATTGCAAAATTCGAGCGAGTAAACAATGCAAATGTACTGTAAATGGAAACAGACTTAAAGTAGAAGTGCGATTTTATATTATTCACAGTGTTGTGGTAGCGAAAGGTGAGGTATATTGAGTTTAGGTAGACTTTTGTGGCTTTTATTATTGGAGATTTAAACGTTTAAGTAAATGAGTTAAGAAACAATGATTGTTTGGATGCATCTTAATTTAAACAATGAAGTGACAAAAACCTCAGGTGCAGCTTTTTAGTTTCATTCATTCATTCATTCATTTTACGAACCGCTTATTCCTAATTAGGGTCGCGGGGAGGCTGGTGCCCATCTCAGCCGACTCTGGGCGAGGGCGGAGTACAC
>JBCNYG010000023.1:25765561-25779300 GCA_039654305.1 Porochilus rendahli | reverse complement strand
TCGCTATGATTACCTTATAATAAGTACATAAAAGCTCTGCGGTGGGATGTCCCAGGGTGATAACATTGTGACTTTGACATCGTGACAGGGTGTGTGGGCCATTTGGTACAGTGGCGAGACTATGCGGCAAAGAGACAGAGGGATCTGATCGTTACATGGGATATCCAACAAATATAATACTCACATCTCTCACTCAGTTATCAAACCACTTACTCCTACTAGGTTCGTGGTTGAGCTGTAGCCTATCTCAGCTGACCCTGGGCAAAGGTGGGGTACACCCTGAACAGTTTGCCATACCATCACAGGGCCAACGCACACAACCGTTCATACTTGCACTCATTCTTGGGGGTAATTTGGAGCAAGTTAACTTACGGTGCGTATCTCAGGGCTTTGGGATGAAACCAATGCACCCAGAGGAAACCCATGCAAACACGGGGAGAACATGCAAACTCCAAAAGGAAATGCTCGAGCCTTGGACCTTGTGCTGAGGCAGATGTGCCAACCACCACCTCACCGTTCGTCATAAATGTAATATTTTACAATAATTCTCAGAACGCTAGGTAAAAATCAAGGTGCACGGTGGTGTAGTAGTTAGCACGTCTGCCTAAAAGCAAGAAGGCCTGGGTTTGGTTCCCAGCTTGGGCGTTTCTGTGTGGAGTTTGCACTTACATTTTATGTTTTACATTTTTTTACATTTCATATATGTTTCATATATGTTTTACATTTTTTTTACATTTCATATATATATTGTATATATTTTTTTGTATCCTATATTTTATTTTATTTTATTTTATTAATTTTAATATTTCCACCCCCTTGTAATTTAAAATCCTTCAAATTTCTAGTTATTGTTCTTTTTGTTCTTGTTGATTGTTTGACAGTATTTTCTTTACATCTTGGACAGTCGAACTAAGCATCACACTAAGCATATTGTACCGTGTTTAATTTGTACGTGACAAATAAAATTTTAATTTGATTTTGAGTTTGCATGTTCTCCCTGTGCTTGTGTGGGTTTCCTCTGGGTATTCCGGTTTCATCCCACAATCCAAAAACATGCATAGTAGGCTAATTGGCTGTTCCAAATCACCCCGAAGTGTGTGTGAGTGCGAATAGTTGTGTGAGTGTTGGACCTGCGATGGCCTGGCGAGCTGTTCAAGGTGTACCCCACCCCACCCCAGCCTCCCCGTGACCCTAGTTAAGACCAAGCAGTTTAGAAAATTAATAAATGAACGAATAAACAAAATCGAGTCGTACAGTTAACTGTTAATTCGGTTAACATCCATGCAACAAGATTTCGTGAACTGTCGAATAATTGTTACTTGCTGCAGAATAACAGCGGATCTGGCAACACTGCTATCCACGTCGATTGTTAGCGGTCTTTATATTTTCATACCCGTTTTCCGACAAGCCCACATTCAGCACAACGATTGGCTAACGGAAACAGTGCGCTCACTGATTGTTCAGTGACGTATTTTAACAGTTAGCGAAGAAAAGGTTTGAAAACTGGATTCTATGTTCGTGTATGCACACATGTGGTAGTGTAGTTTTTTTGTGCGTGTTTAAGCTGTCTGTTTTCACTGTTTAGGAAATGAACGTTTTCTTAAGTGTCCAACTGAGTGAAGAGCTGCATGTTGCAATCAACCGAATTTGAGGAGGCGGGGTTATACGGAAAGCGGATGGGAAAACAATTAGACGTCAACACGAGTCAGTGTTAGCCGCTTTGGCGAGTTGATGTGGCACTTGCAGCAGGTTGCAGACATTGAACTTGAACCTTATACGACGTTCAATTGTTTTGCAAGTCTGGGTATGTAAGAATACATGAAGTGTTGACGTATTGCCGGTAGTGTGAGCTGAAGCAGTGAGTAGCCTGAGTGTACGTGGAGTGGAGACATGTGGTGGTGGCCGTTTTGGTTTTTTTTGCTAATGTTTCCTGTGTACACACTTGTGTACTCAATGCCTCCATATCTCACTGTATCATGCAGGTTATAAGAGCTCCCCGGGGTAGTGTTCAACCTCTACTTTATGTGAATTAGTTAATTAAACAGGATGTTGTTAGCTGGTTAGCTAAACCTTATCCAACTAGCTAAGCTAGCATTTGGAATAACCTGATTGAGATGCTTGAGCTATATTACAGGTTTCCTGTGTAGTATTGATAATGCCAGCTAATCTAGTAACAAGAAGCTGCTAGAAAATCTGCACTGTTGAATGTTGTTAAAGCCGTAAACTGATTTTTGAGAGAAACTTCCGCTTGCAGCTGAAGGAAATGTACATACAAAGTATATCTCAGTGTTCCAGTGCTGTAGTAGAGCTGTAACTGTGTGTCAGGGCTGTTTGAGGGGCATCTTCACTTCAGTTAATGAAATAATTACCTGTCTAATACTGGATTCCTCCGAGTGCTAATATGTAACTCAGAGTGGTGTTGCTATTTTTATCTCTTTGCAGCCTTTCAAGAGAATTACAGATATTTATTTCTTCAGATAAATAAATTCAGAAAAAAGACTGAAATCAGAGGAGATATAAGAAACACAGTAGATTTTTCTTTTGCCTGTAGTGATGTCTGATTACTATTAAGACAAATTTCTCTGAACTTAACTATAGTTTCAAATGAAAGGGAATGTAATTAATGACTAGTTCTTGGTTGGCTGATGTGCTCTTCCTGAAACAAGTTAGTATCAGTGATGCGTGGTCATTTTGATTAGAAGCGATTATTGCCGAATATAATAATTTACTCCCTGACCGCAAGTAATAGCAAAGCTCTATACTTATGCAAATGTCATAAAGCCATGAACTTGATTTTGTTGTCGCATCTGTGCTCATGTGCCACACAGGTGTATGCAGGCATGGCACCGCTGATGGGGTTGATTGCACTTTGCGGCTTAGTCTCTTACTTTACATATGTTTCTGTCAAACTACAGATGCAAACATTTTCCAAGCTCTGCTTTTAGGCAGTGCCTCAACATTTATATTAAATCAAAATCTCTGGTAATTAAACTTTTTACAAATCAGGCATGTGGTAGTTTCAGGTCTATGAAAATCTCATTCAGTAATTTCCTTTGGTTGGTGGTAGACAACAGCTGTAATGCTATAGCCATGTTCCTAAAATATCCAATTGTCAAAGTAATGTTCAGTGTTTTCTTACATATGAATGAAACATGAGGACCAATTATGTTCTGTGCACCCTGAAATTGCTCTCTTTCTAATAGCAGTGCGTGTTCATGTGATTTGGAGGGAGGGCTGAAGGGACTCTTACTTGTTTCTCTAAAACTGCCTCCCTTGTCTTTATTATGTCCATTTCATTTTATTTCCCGAATTGCGTTATCCTTTACTAGGGTCACAGGAAGGCTTGTACCCATCCCAGCCATCTCTGGGTGAAAGCTAGGTACACCCTGAGCAGCTCGCCAGACAATCGCAGGGCCACCACACACAATCATACACACCTAAGGTCAGTCACAAACATCTGATTAGTTTAGTGTGCATGTCTTTGGACTGTGGGAGGAAACAGGAGCACCCTGTTGAAATCCACATACACACAGAGAGAACATATAAACTCCACACAAAAATGCCCTCACAGAGGCCAGGGCTCAAACCCAGGACCCAGTTGGAGTGCTAACTACTACAGCATCGTCCCACCCCTTGTCTTTGTTTTTTCTTTTTTTGTAAGTAAGGAAGGTAAAGTAATTTAGGGGTAAAGGTTGGATTTTGCTCTCAGCAAATGTTTTTTCTCCCTCAGCATTTTCATTTCAATGCCATGTAGATTAAGTTAGAAGTAATAGCTCAATGATTGCTGGATTCCAAGTGCCAGAAATTGATATAGATATGACACAGATGAGGAGCTAAGAAATCTGGACAGACTAAAGCTCTGCTGCATTAGTTCTTTTAGATAACAATGAAGTGAAAGTCTTCCTGGTTCCTGGAAATGTTAACCAGAGTAAAAATAGACTTAGAAAAAAAGTTTAGTTTCCAAATGGTGGAGAATTTTCCTCCAGTTGGCAGATTTGCACCTTTTCGATAGTCTAATTGGCTATTATTGAGATTGATGCAAATTCAATGTAAAGTCTTGAGTGTGTTTCTTATACCGGTGATACAGGTCGAGCCGGCTGCTGCATGGTGGGCCCGGCTTATGACAGTCATTACCCACCTTAATGAACCCTGGACTTCAGCCTTATGTGCTGCTGCTGTGTTGCCGCCTGCTGTGATGAATCTTTCACTGCTTAGGACTATTACATCCAAATAGCAATATACGTAGTCAGTTATATGCCAGTAAACACTTGCCTGACCTAGGAAGACTTGTAGTACGTAAATTAATTCCTGATTGGCTGACTGGTGGCTGATGCAATGTTAAAAGAGACTAATTCTTAAAGCGTCTGTTAAGGTCTTATTACATGTTCATGATATATTTTGACTTTTTTCTGCCGAAACAGTGGTAGAATGACTGCTGTTGGCAACTAAACCTGGGTGCCACCCTTGACCCCTGCCCATTTTCCTCCTTTTTCTTCTAAGCCTGTTCTCTTCCCTGCAGATTTATTGGAAAATTTATTTCTGAATAACCCATAAACATCCCAAACACGAACTGCATACACAGTGGCTTTCTATTCTTTTCTCAGTATAGAGAAACTTGTGGATTCTTGTCGAGCTTTCCTTTAATAAAAATTTGAAACTCTTGCTACAGGTGATGTAAATAAATGCAACAGTGCGTATATGTTTTGCAGTGTGAAGGACGTGCTCAGCATGTTGCTGCAGAGACTGTCTCTGTGCTCCAGGCTCTCTGTGGGCCCAAAAACCTTCCAGAGCTTCACAAGATCTGTTTCTCTCGGGAAAAGTAAGTTTCAACTATATCTATTTAAAGCTCCATTATAAAAGAGTGATATTTTTTGTTTACATTATAATGATTGCTATAATATTCCTTTAATATTCTTGAGAATGTATTGTAGAGGGTAAATACACACTTGTTCCTCCTTTGTCTCTTTTTTCCTTTTTTGACCTCAATACATCTTTCATGCCCTGTCCTGAGTTTCAGCTCTGTCAGCAGTAGGCCACTGCACTGTTGTTTGGTTTTGCTGACGTGGCCGCTGAAACACTGTGATTACATCTCACTCAGATTGCAGGGTGTGGGGTGGGGTGGGGGGTGCTGTTGTGCTCGGGTGATTTTTAGCAAATCACAAATAGTTTAGGCCATGCTGCAGAGCTAATACATAACAGTGCAGTTAGTATGTCTGCCTTAAAGCAAGAAGGTCCTGGGTTCGAGTCCCAGGCTCAGCTGTTTCTGTATGGAGTTTGTACCTCCGGGTAGTCCGGTTTCCTCCCACAGTCCTCAGACATGCATATTAGGTTAATTGGCTAATCCAAATTGCCCCTAGGTGTGATTGTTAGTGTGTATGGCTGTGTGCACGTTGGCCCTGTCATGGTCTGGCGAGCTGTATGAGCAATTTTAAAGTTATAAATCTAGCAGCTGAAACATTTAGCCGTGATCATCTAGTGTTTCTGCTTCGTATGTATCTTCATTGACCAGTATTGATCATGTTTTGTCTGCAGCAGGTTTGCCAGATTGGCCATAAGAAACCTGATGTTGTTGTTTTTTTTTTTCTTAAGTCAGCCCCTGAAATGGAGAACTAATACTGACGCAAAATGTAGGGTATATTTATCCATGTAATTTTCTTATTAGTCTGTGTAGCACTCAGATTTGTAACTCACACTCACAACGCCTTCTTTCCTTTTGTCTTTTTTTTTTTTTTTTTTTTGCAGCTTGTGCTCTTCTAATAATGTTTGATTTCCTTTTTACAACCAGTGACTCACACAAATAAATAAAGGAGAAGGATATAATTGAGATTTGTATTAGTATATACTTTATTGGAACAAGGTGATCTGATTAAAAATATTTCCTTGGTTCTGGTTGGTGGAGGGCATAAAATAATTCTTGGTATTCTTCTACAAGCCAGCTTATTCAACTCATACAACTCAAGTGTCATTGATGAATAAGTCGGTTAGTAGAAGAATGGTTAGAATTATTTTTGGCATTCATATGTATTTTGATTGAATAGTAAAGCAAAATTTGCTTTTGTATGTTATGGAGAATTATTCAGATCGTGGAGTGTGTTATCCTTATCCAGGTAAAACCCCCTCAGTCTAAATAATTTCCCATGTCATACTTCAGCTCATTCAATAATTGCTTAGTATCCCTAGATAGTGCACCGTGTGCTATTCGTCAAATTTCTGTTTGTCCCACTCCATATATTCCAGTTTATAATCCAGTACATGACAACAGCTGTCTCCACATATCTGGCATTATTTTTGAGATCGCCTCCCATCTTCCTGCACATCTGTTTGCTGACATCTCCCTTGCTTTTTTTTTACCTTGTTCTCGTTGCATGCCGTTTCTTTTCACTGGCTCCTTCCCTGTGCCTCTCTCTCTCTCTCTCTCTCTCTCTCTCTCTCTCTCTCTCTCTCTGTGTCTCTCTCTCTCTCTCTCTCTCTCTCTCTCACACACACACACACACACATACCTTAACCCCCCTCCATCTGTGTTGTTCCTCCAGCTGGGAACTGCTGGCTCCAGCAGGGGAAGAATGGTCGCTGCCAGGTGCTTTACATGCCTGGCATGAGCCGGGATGAGTGCTGCAGGAGCGGGAGATTGGGAACCTACTGGACCGAAGAGGACGTACCGAACAGCACCCTGTTCCGCTGGACCATCTTTAACGGAGGAGCACCGAACTGCATGCCATGCAAAGGTGTGAATGGGTACTGCACTCAAAAACAAACTCATGCTTCACTAGAAACCCCTGGTGGGTTTTATTGAACCGGTTCAACGGGGGGGAAAAAACAGCTTTCAACCAAAATAGCTCAAGGCATTCCTGGAGAGCTCCAAGTCCTTCCAGGAATCCTTTAAAGGTGCTTAATCATGAGTGAATAGCCGATGTGTGTATTTTTTTCTTTTTCTTGAATTGATCAGTCCTTTTAGCTGAATACAAAGGATTTCCCCTGCTCACAGGCTTGGTATCTCTTATTCACTTGTTTTACATCCTGTTTTGGTTCTGTATCTGTTTTCAGTAACAATACCAAGACCACGTGACCAGATAAGCGATTTTACACCTGAGTGATAACTTGGCAGTGCAACACAGATTCATAGAAAGTAGAAAAGTCCAAGATCAGATGTGAAGAAATAAAAGGCGTACGATTTCAAGAGTAATGGGAAAAAACTAACTTGGGGTCACTGACACTCACAGGAATAAGGTTTCAGAAAGACATTGCAGCCAGTTTTAGATTCTTTCCAAGAGATAACAGTGTATTTAATGTATATTTGAAGTGAATATAGCACCTGGATCATGGGTGGGTCAAGTTTCTCAGCTCTGTATATTCCCAGGTCCATTTTAAGTGGACTTTGACTTTAGATTTCACATAAATGGTAAAAACCAGCCAGCAAAACAATATAACGCCACCCTATCACTTTAAAATGCTACTGCTACATTTTCATTTGGCACACGCTCTTATCCAGAGTGACTTACAGTTATCATTTTTTATACAACTGAGCAATCAAGGGTTAAGCGCCTTGCTCGAGGGTCCAACAGTGGGAGCTTGAGGGTACTTGAAACCTCAACCTTTGGAACAGTAAGTCAGAGGCTTCACCACTGCAAGACATTCACGATTGCCTGGTTGGCTGAATACTACGCATTACAAAAAAGGTCCAGGCTTATGTCAAGAGTTTATGTAAATTTGAATGAATTAATAATGAATGATGTTCTGTGAGATATCTCACACGGTTCAGACTTGCACATAGATGAATCTAACGAGCTTTTTTTTTTTTTTTTCTTCCCCCAACGAATCGAATTCTAGAGACGTGTGAGAACGTGGACTGTGGACCCGGAAAGAAGTGTAAGATGAGCAGGAGGAGTAAGCCACGCTGCGTCTGCGCCCCCGACTGTTCCAACATCACATGGAAGGGGCCTGTGTGCGGCTCGGACGGAAAAACGTACCGTGACGAATGTGCGCTCCTGAAATCGAAATGTAAAGGGCACCCAGATCTGGAGGTGCAGTACCAGGGCAAGTGCAAAAGTAAGTGCTGCTCTGCGCTCAAGGTTATCCTAATGCAAAACACCAGAAAAATTATTAAAAGTTTGGACAAGAAAACAAATAAATAAATAGGTGATCCAGTGAGTAGCGTTGGTGCTTCATGGCTTCATGGCTGCACGGGCCACGGTTTGATCCAGAACTCGGGTCATTATCTGCATGTAGGTTCCTCTGGGATCTCTGGTTTCTTTCAACCTCCAGAAAAAAAATTGCCTTCTTGGTATGAATGTGTGCACCTAGTGTTCCTCCGATTCGCCCCCACCGAGAACCAAACATCTGCTGAAGATGAACGAATAAAGAGCGAAGAACTCAGCAATGTTCCTGTTTCAGCCTACTCTAAACACATGACTCTGAAGCCACGCTTCTTTAATACGAAGCAGTGCTGATACACAAGACAGATCTTCAAGAGTTTTTGGCAGCTTGAGCAGCCGCTACTCAGGGTAGATTAGAAAAAGCGAAAACAAAACAAAACAAAAAAAATCACGTCCGTCCGAGATAACCCTCCGTTCTGTTTTTCCTTCAGAGACATGCCGTGACGTGCTCTGCCCTGGCAGTTCGACGTGCGTCGTGGACCAGACCAACAACGCCTACTGCGTCATGTGCAATCGCATATGTCCTGAAGTGACATCGCCTGACCAGTACCTGTGCGGAAATGACGGCATCGTCTACGCCAGTGCCTGCCACTTACGGAGAGCCACGTGCCTGCAGGGCAAATCCATCGGCGTGGCCTACGAGGGCAAATGCATCAGTGAGTAATATGGAGGAAATATATATATATATATATATAGCTACAAGCCTACTAAAGTTTACAGAGCAGAATTTATTTAGCGCCAACATTCCGAACCAGTCCTGACCTTCCTTACTCCCATGACAATGGCTCGCAATTATTATTTTGCAAAGAAAAGTCGTGGGTGTCTAAATGCTTGCAGATGTTGGCCACATCAGCCTGTCTCTCTTATTACAAATCGAGTGAAACACTCTTTTCTTTTTTTTTTTTTTCTTTTTTTTTTTTTTTTTTTTGCAACCTCCCCCTCCCAAGCGCTGTTAAAAAAAAAACATGCTCGTCCTTTCTGCCTCATGTGATGTAGATCCAAAACAAAGCATCTGTTTTCTGTTTTTGCGATTCCCTCGCGTCCAGTCGTCATCTGTATAAAAACGGTTTATGTTCCAATTTTTCCAGAGGCCAAATCGTGCAACGATATCCAGTGTAGCGGAGGGAAGAAGTGTCTGTGGGACGAACGACTGGGACGCGGCCGGTGCGCGGCCTGCCAAGACGAGACGTGTCCCGAGAGTCGCACGGACGAGGCCGTGTGCGCAAGCGACAACACCTCTTATCCGAGCACGTGCGCCATGAAGCAGGCCGCATGCTCTATGGGCGTGCTGCTGGAGGTTAAGCATTCAGGATCATGCAACTGTAAGTAACGCCTAGCAACAACAACAACAGCAGCAACAACAACAACAACAACAACAAAAAGACAATCCAATGCCACCATCACACACTTCCAGCATCAGTCCCCTCGCTTTCTCCATAAAAATTGCATCGCAACCCAACCCATCTAAGAAAAGGACTCGGCGTCGGAAGTGCATGACCGGCTTCTTTCGGTTATACTCGTTTAGGAATATTGTGTAAAATCACTGAAGAGTAGCTACTAATTCACACAACTAACAGTAATATATCAGCTGATTCTTTCTTTTGCAGAGATAACACACTGTAACTTTTGAGCCCCGCTCCAGTTTGCCATCATTTACCCAAACAAGCTGCCGAATTTTTATGTTAATTAAATTTTTTTTTTTTTTTTTTTTTACAAATGTAGTTCTTAAAACCAGTACAATATCAATTCACACCAGCTTTCAATTCCATATTGCTAAATTCATGATAATCATGTATTTTATTTTTCATTTTTACTGGTGTCTGTTGTGTTTTATTTCATTTTTTATTTGTATTTTTTTTTAATTTTTTTTTTTTTTTTGCTTTTGGCTGTAATCAATCATATCAAAATGCACTATGTCTCCGTGACATATAACATCTATGCCAATCTGTATGAGGGTCAGGAAACAGTAGCAAACAAGCATAAGGTGGTTGTAACATTGGTGCTGATACTTTAA
Organism: Porochilus rendahli; assembly: GCA_039654305.1. Taxonomy (NCBI): domain Eukaryota; kingdom Metazoa; phylum Chordata; class Actinopteri; order Siluriformes; family Plotosidae; genus Porochilus; species Porochilus rendahli. Next base: position 25,769,133 of record JBCNYG010000023.1, on the reverse strand, counting down.
TTTCTTTCTTTTTTTTTTACATTATAGACTACCTATTAGGAGGATTACGGTAATCAAATCCAATTAGAATAATAACTGTTACAAACATTCCAGTTTAAAAAAAAACGTAATAAAATTCGGGAAACACAATCAGTAACAACCAAGAATTTAAAAGGGACCAACTTTACGATCACTTTATGGAACCCGCAGCGTTTTGCGGGACAACGCAGAAACCAGTGCTTACGTACTTCTACTTTACAACGATTCGTGTTTGTTGTGAATGTCTTGTCTTACTAGGCTCTACTGAGGGCTTGGAACCACTTGCCTTAAGTTTAACCCCACTCTTATTCCGATTTGGCTGAAGATTCTTTATATTCATTAAGAAAGTCTGTAACGCTTTTGAGACTTCAGATCTGGTTCCAAGTCCTTACAATGGACTGCATATTTGTCTTTTTTTTTTCTGTTGCTGTGTTTGTGTATGTTGTTTTTCTTTCACGTTTCCCATTGTAAAGAATTCTTTAGAATGATATACCTCAAAAAGTGTGACTGGTTTGATGAGGTCAGTCTAGAGCATGGGATGAGCTTCGTGCACGGTGTCAGAAACGAGCAATACGAGCCAATCAGAGCCACTCCTTTCATGCGAGAGCACTTTTTTTTTTGTTTTGTTTCGTCCTCTTACAGGAATCTGCAAAATTAGAGCTGAGCCAACGATGCCCCTTCCAATTGATCAGAACTCTTTTTTTTTACTGACTTCCATGATTATGCTTGGTGTGTTATTACATATGAGGGCAAAAATTACACTTTGGCCTAAAACACACCCACACACACACACACACACACAAACAGATGGCAATCACAGGAGCTCAAAAAACTCAAACAAAGTCAAACATTCACTTAGATTCTGCGCTGTTGTGGTCTTGATTCATACAACAGCTACCGTATATTCTCCCATATAGCCATTACGGAAGACCAGGAGGAGGACAACCATGATGTTGATGATGATGATGATGATGATGATGTTGATGTTGATGATGATGAGGAAGACCAGGACTACATGGCTTACGTCCATTTATCACCAATACTGGATGGATAAACGGCCATCACGTGGGGTGGGGTGGGGGGAGGAGGCGGCGGGGAGGGGGGGGGTGTTGGGGGGTGAGGGGGTCAGTCCTGTGGCAAGGAAAACCATGTCCACACTGTACAAATGTGTATGCTAATTTATTTTTCGACGTAAAAAAAAGGAAGTATACATATAGTTCAGTCTGATAGATGTTTATTTATGCAGTGTTTCATAATTTATACCTTTACAATGTCTGACGTACTATATTGATCATGTTATTTTTGTGTTCACTTGGTAATAATATTATTATTACTATTATTATTATTATTATTATTATTATTATTATTATTATTATTATCTATATTTGTCCAAAGAGAAGCAGTGTTATTTATTGTGAATGCTATAGAGTATAAAGTGTGCAAGTCTTCTGCAGGTTGTAAATTGCATTCCCCTTGCTGTAAAAATCTGCTTGTTGCTATCTGTTCTACTATCATAGATGTTTATTTCACACTTATCTGCATGTCAGCCTGTGTGTTTATTTATTGGAAAGGAAAAAAAAAACTGTCACTCTTTAATGTAAATGACATTTCTGGTTTTGTTTACTCTCCAACTTGACCAAACGTTTTTTGGTTTTTTTTTTCCTCATCTTTTTCGCTCTACAGTGCAAAGCGGTGCGATTTCATTCTTGAGCAAGTTCTCAAGATTTAAAAAAAATGAAAAAAATTTTTTTTTTTTAAAGTTATGATTTTTTTTCAGATTTTGATATCGTCATAGTTTTATGTATTCAGCTTTTCAACTTGTCTGGTATTTCATTGTTTAAAAAAAACAAAAAAACAAAAAACAAACAAAAAAAAAACATTTCATGGCCAACGTTCTGCTCCGTAACACCTCCGTGTGAGCCGACGTGCTGTAGGACTGAGTACCGTCGTATTGAGCATTATCGCTTCTTATTGTTTGTCATGTTTAAAGTTTTAAAGTACATTTTTATTTTCTGACATCACAAGATAGTTATAAATATATAGTTTTGTATTTTTTAATGTAAATGTCATATGTATATACAAAGTTTGATGGTATTTGTACAGATATGAAGAGTGAAACAATAAAAAAAATAATAAAATGAATGTCATTTTATCTTGGCGATTTGGAAGTCTTTATTTATTGTAGCTTTGCTTCGGTAAGTTTAACTCTCAGCGCCATGTAAAAACGGATTTTAACGACTAAACATCCTCTGATGGTATTCAAAGAATTTCCCCGGTTCAATGTGTGTGCGTCTGTGTGAGTGTGTGTCACACTCACACAGCATAATTGCACGCACTTACGCCGCATACTGTAATTAGCGGCATTCTTTATGCTAAATCTTAAAAGAATGATACAGATATTTAAATCATGACACCCAAACCGAAAGGATTTAAAACCACATCATTTCTCCGGTAAGAAGTATTCTCACGAGAACTCATTTCGTCAAGCGTCAGCGGACCAAGCATCCATCCCAGATAGGCATCAGTCCATTGTAGAATGCACTAATTGACACCTAGAGCCAGTTAAGAGTAGCTAGTTCACTTACACAGTGAGGAAACCAGATAACCCAGAGGGAACATGAACAGAATCTCCCCATGGGCAGTGACCCCAGTGCCACACTCCTCAGAATTCATTTATTTCTTTCATTCTCCGAAGCGCTTTATCCTAATTAGGGTCGCGGGGAGGCTGGCACCCATCTCGGCCGACTCTGGGCTTCACCCTGGACAGCTCACCTGGCCATTGCAGGGTAGAAACTCTAGATAGGCCTACTCTTTATGAAAATCAGCAACGTTTCTCTTAAATGCCTCTCACCCCAGACAGTGACTGACACGGTAGGCTCTTGATTGTCCTGTTAGCGGCACTGGGGGGACAGCAGGAACAACACGGTGATAGTGAGGCTCGAACCCCCGACCTTTGGATCAGTAAGCCAGCACCCTCCTACCGAGCCTCCACCGCCCCTCATGAGAACTCTTTTTTTTTTAAATATCTAGCAAAATGATGACTATGTAGAATTTTTTATTTATTTAAAAAAAAAAAAAAAAAAAAAAAAAAAGAATAAAGTTTCCAGAAATCCTGTTGTTGCTTTTGCCTAAATCTGAGCTTGCACATATGTTAAATCCTTTGGTCATCCATCATCATGAGCAAAACCAGGAAACTTTCAACTTAAAAGAGACAAACGAGTGCTGTCACATAATAGTAGGGGAAAATCGTTTTTCAGAAGTTATATTAAGCACAATCAAGTGCAAGAGCATACCGTCCTCTCACACCGCAAGCGGTTTAGAGCACAAAGAAGACCCCGAAGAGGAACGTTTGAGGATTAACTATCAGAAAATGTCTCAATAATATGCAGCTGTTTGGAAGAGATTCACAAAAGAAACCAACACTGGGCAAAGGCAGGGTACACCCTAAACAACTCAATTTGGAACAGCCATTTAGCACGGTGGCGTAGTGGTTAGCACGTCCGCCTCACAGCAAGAAGGCCCTGGGTTCGATTCCCAGCTCGGGCGTTTCTGTG
>JBCNYG010000023.1:25716057-25727753 GCA_039654305.1 Porochilus rendahli | reverse complement strand
AATACTAAGATGTGTTTCGGTAATAAATGTAGATATGTGGGTTAAAAAAATTCAAAAGTTCAAAAAGTTTTCAAAAGAACCAGGATGTTTTGAACAAAAAGGCTTTAATCTTTTTCTTATGTCAAATTCTGAATTTCTGCACCATCACACTGAAACAAAGCAACCAGTTGGTAACCCATTATCCCTTAAAGAGTTAATCTATGGGTGTGCGAAAGGAGAAAAACAGAATTGCTTCCCCTCTCTCTCTCTCTCTCTCCCTCTCTCGCTCTCTCGCTCTCCCCCTCTTCCCTGTGTTGCATTTTGAAGGAGATGCGAGTTGGCAGCACGGGAGAGGATTGAAGATTAATGGTGTAAAGGGGGGCTCTGACAGCCTTTCCGCTGATCGCCGTTCTCCTGGGTGGCCCGATTGGTCTTGGATGTCACGTTTGCTACTTAATCTTGCATGTATGGAACGGTCTTGAAGATGTGCTTTAAGATCTTATGGTCGGCTCACGTCTTCGTAGTCATTAACCTATTTGGGAGAGGTTTCCTTTAGAGGAACTCCAAAAAAAGGAGATTATAGAAGTATTTCAGATTCAATGAAGTTGCACACTGTACTTTTAAAAAGCTTTGAAAGTAAAGGAGAAATTTTGTAGTCTTGTGAAAATAAAGATTTTTTGGGTTGGTGTTTCCCAAAGAACCATTTTCAGTGGCAGAGAAAACTAAAAAGATAAGTCCTCACTGTAATTGCTATCATGATGCACAAGTATATTTGTGGAAAGGCCAGTATTTATTTTGTCAGAATTTTTTTTTTTAATTTTTGAAATTTTTAAATCATCATAGTCTATAAATTTCCTTAGTGGCCAAAAAGAGTTCTGTTAAAGTAAAGTGAACACGTTAACTTAAAAACAAAAATACAGCCCAAAAAAGCAAACATACGGTATATATCAGATCAAAATATAGAACGAAACAAGGTGTTTATAACAATCTAATGTTACTACATTGCAAAATGACAGCTATAACTTTTTTTTTTATTAAAAACAATTTTTAGAGTATGGGCGCTCCATTTTGTTTCTCATTATACATTTGCATTACTGTGTTAATACTACATACTTTAAAAGCAATGGATTTACACAGCAATCTCAAGTGACTGGTTGCAAGAAGAACAAACAATCTGGCAATGTCATGAGTCAAAATGTAGCTTGATTGTACAGTAGGTTACATTACAGCATCACAAGAAAAAAAAACATGCAGAAAACATGCAGAACATGCTGAAGGTGAACTGGCAAGTATTAGAATGTGCCCCAGGTGTGTATTGAGTGCATGGTGCTGTGTGACAGACTCACTTCCAATCCAGGGTGTATTCTTACCTTACACCCAGTGCTCCCTGGATCCATCACAATCCTGAGGATGTCATTTTTCAGATTCCAGTAACTGCTTCAAATGTCACAGATGCATTGGGAAATTATCAGTAAAATAAATATTCATTGATTTATAAATATATTTAAGCCTGTGGTGTTTATTTATTTAGTTTTTTTTTTCATTTAAATGGTAAATATGAATAAATCAGAAAATTAAAATGTTAGAAGTTTGTATGAGTGAACGAATGAATGAATGAGTGGATGAATGAATGAATGAGTGGATGGATGAATGAATGAATGGATGAATGAATGGGGGATGGGTGAATGAATGAATGAATGAATGAGGGTATGAATTAATTAATGAATGAACGAATGAATGAGGGGATGAATGAACGAATGAATGAGGGGATGAATGAATAAATGAATAAATGAAAGAGTGGAAGAATGAATGAAGAAATGAGTGGATGGATGAATGAATGAATGAATGAATAAATGAATGGACGAAAGAATAAATGAATGAATGAATGAAGGGATGAATAAATAAATGAACGAATGAATGAATGAATGAGGGGATGAATGAATAAATGAATAAATGACTGAAAGAGGGGATAAATGAATGAATAAATGAGTGGATGGATGAATAAATGAATGAATGAATGAATGAATGAATGAATGAATGAGGGGATGAATGAATAAATTTATAAATGAATGAATGAGGGGATGAATGAATGAATGAATGAGGGAATGAATGAATGAATGAATGAATGAGGGGACGAATGAATGAATGAATGAATGAACGAATGAATGAGGGGATGAATGAATGAATGAATGAATGAATGAGGGAATGAATGAATGAATGAATGAATGAGGGGATGAATGAATGAATGAATGAACGAATGAATGAGGGGATGAATGAATGAATGAATGAATGAATGAGGGCATGAATGAATGAATGAATGAATGAATGAATGAATGAGGGGATGAATAAATAAATTTATGAATGAATGAATGAGGAGATGAATGAATGAATAAATGAATAAATGAATGAAACTATGTTTCAGTCAGAATGCAGTGATGATTGATGAAGCAAGCTGTTTTTAATGTGGTTCTCCTCAGTTTATTCCACTGAATGTGAACTGCTTCCTGTTTTGACCTTTTAAGCTTTAATTTCAGTCGTTTCCCCATTAAAACCTCTTTCTCTCCTTTATGCTGAGTCCGTTGTCTAACTGTGTCTAGTTTAGTCTCATGTCTGAGATAGAACTTTTTTTTTAACTAAAACAACTATCTGCAAAGAATTTTATATAATCTACTTTCAACTCATATTTATAAGGATGTCTGTCACCTCATTGATCTTTTTCAATAATATTTCAAATGGAGATTCGAGATTTCTGGATGACTTACTTTGATTCATTACAAGTTTGGATGAAACCGTTTTGGTTTGATGAGGTCACACTAAGTTTTTTCTCTCTCTCTCTTTTGCAACAAAGGTGCAGGTGTTTTCTGTCCTGGGAGACTTTCAGTGTTTACCAGACAGTGACGATGAAATACTTACTGTTTTTTTTCTCTTTCTGCCATCTGCTTACGTTTGTATTCGCGAGCAACAAGCTCCCCTCACAGTGTTGTAAGCGAGGCTGCTTTCTGTATAAACTGTTTGGATTTAATGAAATAATACACCTACAGTTCTTGGAACAGAGCCCTTGCAGGCCTCAAACGAACAATTTTAGAAGGGTAATCAAATATTTGCAACACTATTGCAGCTGATTAATTAAGTGTCCTGTAGTACAGTCCACATTTTCTTCAGTCATTCACTTTGTTCAATATTCTACTCATCAAATAGCAAGTATTAATCACAGGGAGAATGTTTATGCCTTTAAGTATAAGCTTATTCTATGAGAAATGTGTCTCCCCCAATATAATCAGCAATATATTTTACTTTCATGCCAAAAGAACTCCTTTTCATAAAATAAAATAAAAAAAAAATAGGCAAGTTTAGTGGCTGGGGAGAGGGATGTCTGGACCTTACTGCTTAGGCTGCTGCCCCTGTGACCCGACCCCGGATTAAGCAGAAGAAAATGGAGATGAAGATAACATAAGTCAGTTATTTCAGACGGATTTTCTCCTCGTAAAGAGGTTCATATTGGTCCTAATTAGTTCACTGATATTTAATTAACTGTACATTACATTAAATTTATAGTTCTTTTGATTCAGCCAACCCCCGGTAAAATGTAAATGTAATCTAATGACCTACATTTAAATGTATTCAACTGTATGTAAGAGTTACAACATAAAAAAGTTACTAGTGTAATGCTTATTAAGAACTTTGGAGAAATTATGACATAAGCACCAAAAAGTCAGAGTAACCCAAGTTCAAATTATTTAATGACCCAGGTTGTCCTAGACACGCACTCCAAATAATTCAGTAGTATTTGCTAAAATACTGTATAACTCAGTTTCAGAACCAGGGCGCTGTCCACTAGATTTTGAGTAAATATTCTAAACCTAATTTGACACTATTTTAACAAATTACTAAAATCTATCTTGGCAAAATTATTATTTTCATATAACAAGGCCAAGAATTTATCTAATCAGGCAGCTTATGTGTCAGAGAGTCAAAATATTAATGTAACATAAAGGTCAGAAATTATTAGAGTTTATTCACTTGTACATAACTGTGCACGTTCTTACATTGTGTTAAAACCTTCTAACACAAACATGTTTAAAGATCTAAAAAAAAAAAGAAAAAAAAACAACTGTAAAAAAAAAAAAATTAGAAACTGATGAAATCAAGGCTACTCCCCTCCAAAATTGCATACTTTCTTAAACAATGTAACATGCTTTCAAGAGGAATTCATCTGCTGAGTTATTTCATACATCTTCCAGGACCTGCTGCAGACATGAGCTCTCTATTGTGTTCGTCTCTGCCTTGATGTAGTTTGCATCTTTACTACATTGTATCTTACTTAAAATGGTGATAGATATTTAGGTGCTGAGTAGCTTTGGTAATATTGACTTGATTTCATTAATTTTTTGACTTCTTTTTTTTTATAGTTAAAAATGATAATATTAAAAAACACATCCCTCCAAAATTGCATACTTTCTTTTACAATGTAACATGGTTTTACAAAAATTCATTTACTAGGTTTTTTCAAACATCTTATAGAACGTGCTGCAGACATGCGCTCTCCATTATGTTCGTCTCCGCCTTCATGTAGTTTGCATCTTTATTACACTGTATCTTACTTAAAATGGTGATAGATATGTGGAAATTTCACCTTTGAAAATATATTTTTGTTCACATACAAACACACACACACACACAAACACACATATTTATATATATATATATATATATATTTATATATATTTTTTTTTTACCATTTGGTTTGCGTGCAATTATTTTTAAAAAAATCACATGATTAAACCAAAAGATTCAAACTACAACACATCTAAAGTTTGAGGAAATCTTACGGGTTTTTCTAAAAAGTGTAATAAGGGGCTGTGGGTTTATATACATTGTATATAAAAATATAAGAAATGTATTCTAGAAGGATCATTTATTAACCAACTTAAAAATATGAAAAAGGATTTCTGATTTGTTGTATGATGTCATATTTTATATTAATTAGATAATTAGATTATTATAATTAGATTAATAATTATATTAATTATTAGCCAAACACTTTTTTTCCTTACATTCACTAATTATTAACTCTATATTATTTTAATTGTTTAACTTTTTACTTATTTTTATTGTTTAAAATAAAAATGCTTACATTCTTTATTATAGAGTATTTACCCTTTTTTTGTTTCTTTATTGTTGTACTTCCCACTTTAATATAGAGCTCCATTTCAAGTCTGTGGCCAATATCATATAAATACTCAAAATATTTGATGCTATTGCAGTACAGCTAATAAACATTAATATAATGTAAAAAAAAAATGCTTTTAAAAACACTATGATTTTTTCATTCCAAAAATTAATGGCAGCAATTAAAAACCCTGTGACATCTTTCATCTGTTCTTCTCATTAGAACCCAAGTAAGAAGTCACTTCACAACCTATTATTACTACATTCATAAACAGAGATGTTTGAAGAAGATTGGAAAGTGTAACACATAATAAAGTGGGCATGCTTTTAAGAAGAAAATTTTACATTAGTGGATTTTTTTAATGCTTATTATTAAACCCCTTTAGGAATGTATGACCGTGAAAGCCACATACAGTATTCTCCTCTGTCATCAGCCTATAGAGCAAAGTCACTTCAGTATCTTTCACCATGCATTAATGAAAAACAATGGCAGTAAGGACCACTACTGAACAGTCTGTTTCAACAGACCTCACACTCGCACCCTCTTGACTGATAGCTCTCTGTGACGGCAGGAGGCAAAGACCAGTTTTTGGTAGGTGACGCGGGAAGATCAGTTCTCTCGGGACAAATGCCTGCCACATATTTTCCTTCGGCAAACAAAGAGAGTGAGTGATGTTTGCTTGAAAATAAGAAGTCGAATCTCTTGTGTTTTGATGAGGAGGCCACCTGGGATGGTCATCTCCATCATCATCATGTCGCATGTTGAGGGGGAAAGCTAGACGGGAAGAGAGGCTGCAAATTCGCTAAGCAAAATCAGACTGAAACTTCTATAACGGCTTACATGAAGCATGCTGGGTAATGTGGATTCGGTGGCATGATAGGTTACATAAAATAATAAACATCTGTGGTAGATTTCTTTGTTTATGCTGGTGAGACATTTAACTAGATTAAATTATTATAAATTCACAGATATTATCAATAAACAGTAAATTAGCTCAGACATAATGCTAATGAAGATCATTTCCATGAATTAAAATATACCACCTCCAATATTTATGTCATTTAGGTCATATATTTCCCTTTTTCAACCATAACTAGGCTGACGTAATGTCTTTAAGAATCACTGTGCAAAAGTGTTGTTGTCTGTATGAGATCCATGCTGTAGATGTCAAAAACAACTAATGTGATCATTGTGTGACCTACAGTTTAATTCTTTGGTGCTTAAAGTTTACACTGCAGCTTATCAGTGCTTCCCCCTGCAGAAGATACCTCCCAAATGTTGTTTGGTTTACCCGGAAGGGGGTGCCCCGCGGAGGAACCCTGGCATGCTTAGGAAAACGGTTTTAAATGAACCACAGTCAGATGTAAATACACCCCCAGGCATCACAACAACAATATGTGAACACAAACAAGGGCTTACCGGCTGGCTTTTGTTCTAAAACATCTTGTCAAGATCGGCAAGGGTGAGAAGGCCGCGATTGCTTATTTTTAATCCCGTGATTTGAAGGACACTCACTGTATAAAGGATGAGAAACTCAACAAGTCCGAGCATCTTAATAAACTGCACCCCCCCCCCCCAAAAAAAAAAAAATAAATAAAGAAAAAAAAGATGGAAAAGGGTAGGATCTTACACATAAACTGATGAGAAAGGATCACAAGGACCAGATGGATGTCAGGGGAACATCTGTTGCATTTCCACAGGGGTGAGTCCCATCAACAGGTTGTGAAAGCTGGAAATTACAACACTGATGGAAGGAGGGAGAGCAAAAACATCCACTATTTCTTCAAAAAGGCCATTTTTGTTTTTCTTGTAAACAAAGAAAGATTCCCTCAAGAGTCATACATTACCATTTCAGATAGGCACATTTGGGAGGGGGGTAACCTTGCCTTTGGGTAAACACAACTGGGAAAAGAGCCCAAGTCTTTAAACTGGCATCAAAGCAAAATGCCTATCCCTTATTTCCAAAGGTCTTAATGAGAGAAAAATCACTGCGCTGGTGCTGCTGAATTCAAATGCAAAGTGACTTCTAAAAATAAGTTCTGTCTAGACAAAGCTGGTGCCAGCGATAAAATACAATGCAAATACAGTTAAAGCAAGTGATGCTCATCGTGAAGGGTGCTTTAATGATCATTTTAATGATAATTCCTTAGTACAGAAAAGAATAGTGAATACATATCATTCTTCCCTTAAAGTCTGTGTATGTTATTATGTTAGATTCATAGACATTTGATATAAAATATGTGTTATCTGTTGAAATTATACATATATTGGTTGATATGCAGATGATTAGAAGGTGTATTGTGTTGTTATATAAGTTTTTTAATGTTTTTAAGCCAGCTGTAATTATTTTGACATCCAAAATATACTAATTTAAAAAAAATCAGTCGCTCCATTTCATAATGTGAAAGATTTTTATAATGTTAATGTTAGGCATTCGAATAAGTTTGGAAAGCATAAAATGGTGGCGTAATGGTCTCACAATCCTGTTTACATGGTCACACTGTGCCTCACCAGGGAAGAGAAGGGCCCTCTTGTGTTTTCTCCAGCAGGTTGAGGCTGTCTGGATGCACCTCCTCCACTTTCAGGGTGGGCTGTTTTCGGCGTGACCAAAGGGAAGCAGACCGAGAGAGAGAGCGAGAGAGGGAAAGGGGCACAGGTCTTTCTCAGGCAGCAGACTGGAGAGGCGCGTCAGCCACAGACGTAGGGGAAGGCAGAAAACCGGATCAAAAAGTCACTAGGCCAACCTGTGTGACACACATTGTATTAAAGCGGCATGGGCGATCTGAAAAAAAAAAAAAAAGGGAGGGAAAAAGGAAGAAAAAAGTAGCAGCGGAGGTCGTGTAGATCGGGATGTCAGGCTCTTATCTATGCAACTCCGTGAAATTTGGGTTCAATCAATTTAGGTGGAAAGATAATGAAAAGATTTCCAACGTGTAAATATCACAGATAGAGTTTTTTCCCCTTTTATGCACAATATGAAAGGAAATCAATAGAAACGGTTGTGGGGTATTAACAAAACAAGGCATGTGCAACATGTATCCTAGTGCACACATCGATTTGAACTTTATTGTAAACTCCAAAAGACTCTTTCAGAAATCATAACAGACTGATTTCTTACGTTTTATTTTGTAGTGGAATAAGAATAAAAATGTAAACGTTTTGCATTAATGTGGAACAGTCAGGGTTATTAATAGCACCGTCTGCAGCTCGCCTGTACACAAATCAAGACCCACAGGTCTGAAAAACCCTGATGCAGCTCTTTATAGCGGTCTACTGAGACACCTGTGAGACATAAAATATCACACATTGGAGAGAGAGAGAGAGAGAGAGACAGTCATCTAAATTTACAGGGAGCGATTTGGGTAATACTGTTGGGAAGCATCGGGTTAGGGTGCTCAGAAAGTGGCGGGCCAGGAAACGAGGTGGCAGACAGGGAGAGGTCTGGATAGACAGTTGGAAGGCATTAGACTAGTGGACAGGGACTTGTCAAATGCAGCTGTCGGAGCCACTGATTGATAGAGTTTGTATTCCAGACCAGACCTGAAACCGCTCCAGCATTCCCTAGTCAAGGGGTGTGTCATCTTTGGAAACAACAAAATGAACAGGATAACCAGTGAGGCCTGTATATGTTAGGTATGACTTAGAAAAGTTGATCATATGATGAAGACAACAGTGACTTACACGCCTTATAGGTGACAAAAAACATAAAGCAACAATGGAAATTTATAAAATGTTTTACTTTTTTAAAAAATTGAAAGTTACAGAGTTGTTACAGTAGCAAATCGCAGTGTCTTGTTGCCTATTGAAGCTTTACATTATATCATGGCTCATACAACACAACTGCACACGGATTAGATCAAAGATATTACTTGGCTATTGACTGAAAAAAAAAAATATCTCTTGAATACTCCAAAGTCTTCTTTTACAAAAAGCACGTTAACCCTGACCTAAAGTTCTCGATGACTCATACGATCGGTGTGTGAGGGTCAGTCTGTTTTTTTTTGGTCCATAAATTAAAAACAATTTTTTTTTTGAAGGCGAGCTAAAATAATAATAATAAGAAGAAGAAAAATAAGAAGAAGAATAAAACACTCCTCCAGATATGCACATTTTTGTCTATCTGGACAATTGTTTTGTTATCGTGTTTTTGGTTTTCTTCTTTGAACTTGTGTCCTGAATCATATCCTGGCGCTTTCCAACTCCTGCTCTTCCAAAAGGCTGATGAGCTGGCCAAAACTCTCCCTCAGAGCCTCCATGTTGTTTATTGAGCTGCCCTCAAGGATCCATCTCTTCCCTCTTGCCAGTGGCTCCAATTCAAAACACTTCTTTATCTGGAAGAAATGAGATACACTCATTCAGTCATGGCTGTGTTTTAATAATGGCATGTAGCTTAAGGCTGGTCTGTCAAAAATAGTATCAAACGAAGCATTATCTCTATGACAATTTATTTGGGGACATGTTTGGTCTTGCTCAGTATGCCATGTCTGGCAGCCTTAGGAAAAAAATCTTTTCCAGGAGAATTGAAATGGAAATGACAGAGCTTGAAAAGTTCTAACTGGGGAATGGAAAAGTGGTGACTCTATCACACATCCCCAATTAGTTTTCCATGGACTATAGATAATCTTCACTTCTAAAAAGGGGGGGAAAAAACAGCTGTCAGGAAACCATTAAGAAAATCTCAGTCGAAGCGATAGAGATATAAACGCTGACAGCTATAAAGCCAAGGCTGCGGACTGCCTGCACACAATGCATTAAACCATTTGGTTAATACGGCTAAAGTTTGATTGTAAGGATCTTGTGTTAGAATGGTATTTTATCCATAATTTACTTTTTACATGTCAACACTTCATTACACTGAAAATAAACCCAAACCATCTGTTTTACACAATATTTTCAACAGAGAATGAAGGATATTTTGGTCCGCTGCCCCGAAGAATGTGCAAGAGCCATTGAATTTTTTAACAGTAATAATCCACTGGGAGTCGTCACTCACTTTACAGATTATAAATATTATAAAGGCCACTAAAGGACTTATGATAAGAAATAACATTTCCAAACCAAATCTAATGACAGTAATTTAACATTTATTTGATACGACGTACAATCCTGCGTTAGGCTGCAGCTCCGCCATGAACCTGATCAGGTTAAAGCACTTAATGAAGATGAACGAATGAGCGAACGAGGTGACGTGAGGTAAAACCACGTTTTTAAAAAACGTTTATAAAAGCGGATGGATCTTATCAGATATTCATTATAAAATAAACTGATGGCGTGTATCAGATTTCCTTTATGTAAATGAGATAAGTGCTAAAACAATGTTCCTCTTGAGTGGTTACAGCTAAGGAGGAGGAAGTAAAACAATCATGGCTTTGATTGTACATGATATATCACTGTTTATATTAAAGATGAAATAGCTGGTTGACTGAAAATACAGGGTGTCCCAAACGTCACTATGCACTTTCTTTTTTCTGTTTCGTTCAGAGAGACATTGGGCCAACATTCAGAGAAACGTAAGGCCGACAGCATTTGACACCGTAGGCTTTGAAGTTTTTGGAGCCGTATTGGTCCCTTGCCTGTGGCTCGATAATTGACGGAGCCCATAAGGGGACACAGAAGGAAAGAAAACGTACAAAAGTATGAGCTATTTAAATAAACGGGAATACGTGACTTAGTTGAGCCGTATTTTAACTTTGGACTCGCCTATAAAGATATTGCAGCTTTCCTTGTCTGGCGTCACTTGCTAATTTGCTATTTGCTTACTTGCTATTTTTTTTTTGTTTGTTTATTTTTAAAAAAGAGGATGTCCCTACCCACTTTGCCAGGTTAGTGAAAGATTTCCTGAACATCAAGTTACCTGACCGATGGATCGGTCTCTGGGGTCCCTGGTGATGGGCTCTGCGCTCCCCTGACCTCACACCTTGGGACTTTTTTTTCTGTGGGGCTGTATCATCAGCAATGTGTATGCCACTAAGCCACTAAAGGCTTGGACATTTCTGCGTGAAGTTTGCATGTTCTTCCCATGCTTGTGTGGGTTTCCTTAGGGCGAGCTGTGCAGGGTGTACCCCGCCCTTGCTCAGAGTCGACTGAGAGGGGCGTCAGCCTCCCCGCAGCCCTAATTAGGATTAAGCGGCTTCGAAATGGAATAAATGCATACGTTAATGTACAGTGACTTTTGGGACACCCTGTGAACAGATGGAAATAGTATATATTCTTTTATTTATTTATTTTTTTAAATAGTAAATAGAAATGGAAATAGTATATATTCTTTTTTTTTTTAAATAGTAAATAGAAATGGAAATAGTATATATTCTTTTTTTTTTAAATAGTAAATAGAAATGGAAATAGTATATATTCTATTAGCATGTTTATGTGGCCCTTCATCAAATCATTATTATGGCCTATTTTATTAAATTGTTTTTTTTTTTTGTTTTGTTTTTTTTGTTTTTTTACTGTGGATGTATTGTGAACAAGGCGGCACGGTGGCGTAGTGGTTAGCACGTCCGCCTCACAGCAAGAAGGTCCTGGCTTCGATTCCCAGCTCGGGCGT
>JBCNYG010000023.1:25558373-25580034 GCA_039654305.1 Porochilus rendahli | reverse complement strand
CAGTAGGCTAATTGGCTGTTCCAAATCACCCCTAGGTGTGAGTGTGAGAGCGAATGGTTGTGTGACTGATGGCCCTGTGATGGCCTGGCAAGCTGTTCAGGGTGTACCCCGCCCTCGCCCGGAGTCGGCTGAGATGGGCGCCAGCCTCCCAGCGACCCTAATTAGGAATAAGCCGTTCGGAAAATGAATTGTTGTTGGGTGGCTCAGTGGCAAAGTATGACACATCTGCCTCAAAGCAAAAAGGTCCTGGGTTCGAATCCCGGGCTCGGTGAGGGTGTTTTTGTGTGGAGTTTGCATGTTTCTCTCATGTGCTTGCATGGGTTCCCTCTGGGTACTCTGGTATCCTCCCATAATCCAAAGAGACTCGCGTTAGGCTAACTGGCTGTTCCAAATTGCCCCTATGTGTGGATTTGAGTGTGAATGGTTGAGTGTGTTGGCCCTGTGATGGTCTGGCGAGCCTATCTTCATCCAGTTTTGGCTGAGATTGGCTTCAGCCTCCTCGTGACCCTATTAGGATTAAACAGTTCAATAAATGAGTGAGTGATCAGTTTGTTTTGCCCAATGAGTATTTTTTTTATTTTTTAATTTTTAAAGTTGTTGGCTTATCATGATTTTTCAACTAAGCCCATCAAGAGAGAACAAAACAGCAACACTCTACACTGCTCACTGAAAAATAAAACTCATTGAAAAGATCCAGTTTCTTTTTATAGTGACATTTGATCCTTCTTTTTATTTTATCGAAATGTCTTCTTGAGGGTTAAACTGTGTTGCAGAACGAATGAGTTTTGATTTCTTACCAGATCTTTTATCTCGGCTCAAAATCAGAGACTCGAAGCACTTTTCTAGGGCGGCACAGTGGTTAGCATATCCGTCTCACGGCAAGAAGGGCCTGGGTTTGCGTCCCAAGCTCAGGCATTTTTGTGTGGAGTTTTTAGTGCACACATGGGTTTTCTCTGGGTTCTCTGGTCTCCACCTACAATCAAAAACCATGCAATTCAGGCTAATTAGTTGTTACAGATTGACACTAGGTGTGAGTGAGAATGGATGTGTGTGTGTTGGCTTTGAGAAGGTCTGCTCATGTGTGCCCAGTATTGTCTGAGATGGGCATCAGTCTCCCCGTGGCCCTAGTAGGATTAAGAAGTTCAGCAAATGTGTGAGTGAGCGTAAACAATTTTCTCGGATCAGGTTTTTGTCCAAAAAGTAATTTCTGTCAGCGTCGTGAGTCAGAGTCGTGACTGTAGAAAAATTTTGCGCACATCTCTCCGTAACCTCTGTGGTTTTTCAGTTTTCGGTTTTTCACTCGCTGAATTAGCATCAGGCATGTTTATTACTATTGCTTATTGATACTTGAACCGTTTAACTATTGTATATGCACTGGTCAGCCATAATGTTACAAACATTATGAGCACTGACAGGTGAAGTGAATAACGCGGATAATCTCATCACAGAGGCACCTGCTAAGGAGTGGAATGTATTAGGCGGAAAGTGAGCAGTCATTCTTGAAGTTGATTTGTTGGAAGCGGAAAAAATGAGCAAGCGATTTGAGCGACTTTGTTCAGGACCACATTGTGATGGCTAAACGACTGGGTCTAATTACCTCCAAAACGACAGGTCTTGTGGGGTGTTCCTGGTATACAGTGGTAAGTATCTACCAAAGATGGTGCATGAAAGGACAACCAGTGATCTGGCAAGAGTATCATGGGTGCCCAAACTTCATCAATGATCATGAAAAGACTAGCAAAGCCTAGCATGTCTGTTCTGGTCCCACAATAGAGCTACTGTAGCAAAAAGTACTGAAATTGTTAATGCTGGGTATTAACGAATGGTGTTAGTAAACACAGTGTACGGCAGCTTGCTGTGTATATGGCTGGCTATCCGAAGACCAGTCAGGTGGTGTCAGTGTTGTGGCTGATTGGTGTAAAGATATTGACCAAGAGGGCTTTACACTATAATGAGTTGAACGAATTGCAAAAGTTCGAACACTCACAAAGTTCCTGACATGATTCCCAGGGGCAGGAGCGAACGAACTAACGTCGAATGAAATGATAAAATGATGAATGAATATTAAACGAATGTTTTAACAGATTTATAACGATCTGTGTGTGCGCTCTCTTTATGATCCCCGAATACAAACCGATCACTTCACGTTTGGACGCAGGTATAAAACATTCACGCACTGACTGAACAAATAGTCATGAAGATGCCCGAAAAAGTTCGGATTGGAGCAAATGCCCCAGAAGAAGCAGCCATCCCTCAGGCATGCATGCTTCATGCTCCATCTCCACCAGCCACATCTTCACCTGAAGAAGCCGCTGCGTCCCAAAAAAACCTCAGGCTCCAGGTCCCCCAGTTCCAACTTTTCACAGAAACGACTATCACAGTCCATCCAGTGTCTCAACTGCCTCCACATCCTCAGTACCAGCGAGGAAGCCCAGGGCCAAGAAGACCTTTTTGGATTGTGGATGATGAGCAAGAAGTCTGCTTAGAAATTACCTCGCTTGCGACGGATTAAAGAGGTCGTCACGGTAACTAGCCGTAATCTGACATTCCTCTATTGCATACAGAACTTTCTCTCTGTGCACGGGCTGCTCGCTGGTATACGTCACCAAAATTTATGACGAATGACACAAACACCAGTGTAGGAAAACTTAATAAAAATTAATACCAACAAAATCAAAACCTACTTCGGCATATGAAAAAGAAAAAAATCAAAAATCGTCCATACGTTTGGCCAATTCGTCATAGTGTGCAGGCCGCTTTAAATACAGAATTAAATGTCCTTTTTTATCAGCCTGGCATGTAATATATATATATAATGTATATCCGTCCACCCGTCCGATTTCTGCAGTTTTCATTTTTAGGTTTCCGTGGCAACCAATTTACCATTGTTTTATATTAAATAAATGTGGTGGTATTCATTTCCAGGCCAGTACTAGAAAACAATTTGCGACATCTGTATTATCCCCCTCCATATAATGCGATATATTGTCATCAGTATGTTTGTTCGCCGTTTATCCATCTGTTATCATTTAAATTCTGGGCCAGAGCTCGGAAACCATTTGACTGTCAAATTCATATTTTGGGATCATTGCAATTTCATACTTTCTGACATGTGGAGCCCGGAGGATATCTCGTCATCTGATGACTCTTGTTTAGACCAGTGACAAAACCTCTTAAGTTATTATTGTGTCACATTGTTTAAATCGAACCTTTCACACCATTCGGAAGTGTGCAGAGCCAATCGAACTGTAGTTTTCAGGATCCTGAAGCCAGAACACTGTATTAAGGATATGATTCATACACGGTGACTTCCTTTTTTTAAACCTCATTTATCCAATTTATTTTATCTTAGTAGTATTTGGTAATCAGAAGCCATCAATTTTGGGTTGGAGTGTCTGAGGCTCTTTACCTGAACTCTGGTTCAGCAGTTGCCCTGCGATGGCCTGGTGAGCTGTCCAGGGTGTACTCCGCCCTCACCCCGTTGAAAGTCCAGTTCACGGAATGGAACGGACATAGGGTAGGAAATAAAGAAAGACTTTTGTGTACTGTTTAGTAAAAAGACAGTTATATATAAAAAGTAATAGCCTAGTGGCTTAACACAGCCGGAGCTTATCTCGGCTACTGTAGCATGAATTGACTAGGAGTTTAATCCCTCCAGGATGGGAGGCTATTCCACCGTAGGTTATCTTATTACCAGTATTTTTACTGGTACCCATTTATGCTGGGTGGACAGAGGCACACTTGTGGTTAAGTTCTTGTCCAGGGGTCTTAGCGCAATGGGGGTCTAACCACCGACCTCGTGAGCTCGGCACCCTGACCAGTACACTGCCGGTCCCTGTCTATGCTACTTACTTATTTGCGAGTGTGTAAGTTTGACAGAGTAGTGTTGTGTCAAATCTAACATGCATGTCTTTGGACTGTTGGAAAAAAACCAGAAAGCCCGGAGGAAACCCACATAGGAAATGCCCTCACCGAACTGAGGACTCATACCCGAAACCCTTTCTGTGTGGTGATTCTGCTAACTACTAGCATGAGCATGTGCTGTGCCACCCTAAAACTAAGACAGCTGAAGTCAAATTTGAAAGTACAGAAGGGGAAATGTTGATTTGACATCAGTTTGTACAAAGGGGAAAAAACGAGTTTGAGAAGAGTACCCCAAGGTGAAGAGCTGACATGGCAAGGTGAGGGGGCTTTCTTGGTGGGTTTTTACCAGTTGTAGGCGGGGAATTACTAGGGTAAGGTTTAAGATTTGGAGGAATTACAGTATGAATTTTTCGTTTGTGATCGTACACCATTTCCAGATTCAGATTTAGTACGAGACAGAGTGACCGAGTTAGTTTAGAAAGTTTGACAAAATAGAAATATACAGAATTTATGCTTATAGTTCAGTATTCTATCTTCAGAATTTCTAGCACACAAAATGTTTTTTTTTTATTTAAGCATTATGCATAAACAATTACTACAAAATTTGCTAAACTTTTCATACCCTTAGAATAACAGAGAAATGTAGTGTATAGCAAGAAGATCGTTCACGTGATACATTCAACAGATGTTCCTTCTTTATTCCCATCAGTGTAGTTGAATTTTCAAAAAAAAAATGTAACTTATTTTCCTATTTTCTTTCCTGCACGGCCAATTTGGCTCTGCGTTTAACCCATCCAAAGTGAGCACGAACACACAGGAGCAGTGGGCAGCCACATTGCGCTGCCTGGAGAACAGTTGGGGGTTAGGTGCCTTGCTCAAGGACACTTCAGCCATGAAGGTGGAGGAAGGGGAAGGGCCCCCCGCCACCACACATTTTTCCTGCAGGTCCAGGACTTTTTAGTTTCAGACTCTCTTCTCTAACCATTAGGCTATGGTTGCCCTAAAGATACCATTGCAGTGGGGCACCCGGATTTAAGATCTCGCTGCGTGTTTGCTCTCGTCTTACCCTCGAGTTTGGAAGTCGTCAAGGGGATCTGAGTGCTGAAGAGGCAAACGCCCTCCTCCAGGCTGATCTGATGGCAGCAGCTGTCAGGAGCTCTGGTATGGTCATGTCATGAGATTAAAAGCTGGCAATCATAGTAGCTCCCTTTTGCTTTACAGAACGCAACCGTAGTCAAGTAAACACCTATTTGTGCCTAACGTGAATGGGTTTGAACTGTCCGAGGAAACCAGTGTGCGTGGAGGAAACCATGAAAGCACAGGGAGAACATGCAAACTTTACACGGAAACGCCCTTGCTGAGCCTGGGATTCGAGCCCAGGACCCTCTTGATGTGAGGCAGACGTGCTAATCAATACGCCACAGCGCCACCGAAAATGAAACACAGTAACTGTTGTGTAGATATACAGTAGATAAAGATAAGGATGCTTCTATCCAGTTAGGATAATTAGCGGTTAAAGCTAGCAGAGAAAAAGTATATAAGCAATTATATATATAAAATTATATATATAAAATGTATATTAACTTAAATTAATTCATTTGTTGTGATTTTACTGATGATGGCACGAGACATTAATTATAATTTTCCTTACATGATCCATGCTGCTTATTATTTTAAAGCGTCAGGGAAACTGGCAACCAGTCCCGACTGATTTTGGGAGAAAGGCGGGGTTACACCCTGAACAGATCGCCAGTCTACTTCGAAAATAACACACACTAACACCTATTCACACTCACATTTATATCCACAGGCAATTTAGCATAGCCACATGCATGTCTTTGGAATGCAGGAGGAAACCGGAGTATCCAGAGGAAACCCACACAAACACAGGCAAGACATGCAACCTCTATACAGAAACACCCCTCCGTCAGCTATGCATCTCAAACCCGGGACCTTCTTGCTGTAAGGCGATAGTACCAACCACTAATGCCACCACACGCGTTATGATATTTTAATCATCAGACAGTGATTTTGAGGTTGACGTTCCCGCTCACTGATCAGGGAAAGCCCTAACCTTCTCAGAGAGTAATTCATACTTTTTTAAAAATTTCTCCAGCCCACGAATGTGAATCCAGTGATTTGAAGTATTTCTTGGCCATTTGTGTGAGCGTGAGTGTTGTTATTTTGTGGTGGTACGTTTTATTTTCCACCCCGTGCCTTTTAATCACTCTAGTACAAGTTTTCCCAGGTTGCATCATGAAGCAGTGTACTTTTTAGAGACATTAACTGGGTTACAGTTGTTGTGCAAAATGCTTCCTGGAAAGCGCGTCAGAAAGAAGGTGTAGTGTGTGTCTGTGTGTGTGTGTGTGTGGGGGGTGTGTGTCTGTGTGCGTGTGTGAGTGTTCACGTGCTTGTGTGATTTCCAAAGTTCGTGACACCACACCTCCACCTGAAAGAAAATCCCCGCAGCAGAACGTTATGCATCCTTTGAGGGTTTGTTTGTTTGTTTGTTTTAAGTGTTTGAGTGGCATCGCCGGCTTGATGTTTTAACTTTTTAAACAAAATGACTGTCCTAATTAACATGCACATTTTTCACCCATAAGAAATCGTTAACAAGTTGAGTCTCGATGGAAGTATGATGTAGCCCGTAATCCACCGTATTGCTATAAAATATCTCCCATCCTAATTATTACTTATATGATTAATTATAATATAATATAATTACTAATATTTTTACTATATTAGTAAAAAAACAATTCAACATATTGTTACCAATGTGGACCATAGCCCGACAGTCGAAAGCCTTCTCCCAAGTCCACAAAGCATATGTGGACTGGTTAGGCAAACTCCCATGTCCCCTCCAGGATCCCATAGAGTGTGTACAGCTGGTCAAGAGTGTTGCGGGCGGGACGAAAACCACATTGTTCCTCCTGAATCCGAGGTTCAACTATCGGCCGGATCCTCCTCTCCAGTACTCCTGAATAGGCTTTTTTCGGGTAGGCTGAGGAGTGTGATTCCACGATCATTGGAACACATCCTCTGGTCCCCGTTCTTAAAAAGGCGAACTGCCACCCCAGTTTGCCAATCCAGAGGCACGGCCCCTCGTGACTACGCAATGTTGTAGAGACTTGTCAACCAAGACAGTCCTACCACATCCAGGGCCTTGAGGTATTCAGGGTGGATCTCGTCTGATTATAATGCCTTCCTGGTTTGGTGTTTCGGGCATGTCTGACTGGGAAAAGACCCTGTGGTCGACCCAGAACACGCTGGAGGGACTACGTCTCTCGGCCTGTCCAGGAACGTCTTGGCTTCCCCCCAGGAAGAGCTGGAGGAAGTGGAATATTTATAGGATTACGATCACAATTACAGATTATCAGCGCAAATCGAATCGACACCTGGGTATTGTGATATCGTATCAGGTGATCCCGGGTGTTTCCCATCCTTTCCATACATACTGTAGTTACCTAATATTAGTGTCCCAAAAATATGGCATGTCTGTTGGTACGTGTAGGTGCTTATTCTTCAAAGATTTGTGACCGTGATCTAACTTTGATCTTTAACCCTTGAAATACCAAAATTAATTAATCTCTTTAACTCGGGTAGGGTAACGTCCCTACCACAGGACATTTTGTGAAAATCCTTGAACTGGTGTGGTCAGGGTTTTGTTTGCAGACAAACTGACAAGCAAACAGATAAAACAAATATTAAACAGATAAAACAATGTTTTGTGGCAGAGGTAATAATCATAATAAGAATATTATTATTATTTTTATTATTATAATAATGGGAACATGTAGCTATTTCTCTCTTTCACCTACCGCAGGAAGTGTTAAACTTTGCTCACCTAGTTGGGATGTCACTGCACTTGTTTAGAAAGAGTTTTTATTTTTTCATTCCGTCCTTCTTTTAGTGTTTTTGTAAGAAGCCTTTCTACGAGTGCAGCTTTAGATGAATCCGAATGAATGTAAGAGACGATGATTCTGAATGAAAACCCCGAAGAATGTTATTTACACTTCTCTGAGTGTTTCTAATGAAAAGACCGCTGTTGCCAGAGGTCTGGGTGTGCAGGATTTTTTAGGGGGATGGGTTTCTGAGGAATGTCCTGCATGTTTTCCTTCAGTGAGAAAGGAAGTCTAACATCTGTGCTGCTTGATTTCTTTCTGTTCTGCGCTACATGACACTGCACAAAATTAACCGTGTGTCTGCATTGAATAGTTGAAAGGACTGTGTTAAATTTACTTACTTGCAGGGCAGAATTGTGCAGTGATACGGAGTGTTACTTTCTCTTTACTGAACGAGATTCAAGACTTTAACATGTATTAATAGTTAGAGTAATTAAAATTGGTGGGCCGTGCTGATTTTCCCATAAGTACTACTCAAAGTTATAGGTGCAAAATGAATATTTATTCTGCAACACTTCTGTTTTTGTAAGCAACAACATTCAGAGAGGTTTAATTTGACAATACAGTACATTTATTGAAGTTATTGCAAAGGAATCTGGAACTTTTTCTCGAACATGTTGATAACTGGAAATGGTAAATAAACATGGTGGTACCGTGGGACAGTGATTAGCCGTACAGACATAGAACGGCTATTTTTTTGTCTAACTACAGTGTGAAGTACCATCTAATGAGTTTTAAAACATTTTGCTGAACCTGGTTAGCTAGTTCTGGTTACCTTCTTCCTTTAAATCAGCGGTTACATCATCAGTGACCGTTGTACTGTCAGCCATACATGGCCATACCTTAAAGTGAGGTGTTGTGCTGAAGGTCATAAGCGGTACCTTCCCCCTTCAGTATTCTCCTCACACTGTTACTAGTTGATATTTGTCTGTCTGCGTACAAAATTGCTGTAAATCCTAAACCACTTGAATTACGCCTGAAAGTCTAAACTTCAATCGCTTCATTTAAAATCCATTGTGATGGTTTACTCTCTAAGTTTTTCCTCTTGTTTTTTCCATGGTAAATAGTACAAAGGTGTTAAAGTAGGAACTAAAGTTGTAAATGGGGAAATATGAAATATGGTGGAACATGCGCCAAACAGTTGGTCCCACCAGTTGTATGGCTTTGTATGTAGCTATCGTATCTATTTAGTAATAAATTTGATAAAAATCTAATACCTTTTATTGCTTATTCCCATCAAACAGCTTTTACACTCACAAGTTGTAGCTTATAGATGACATGAAAGGAATAACACACAATGGACTGTGTTGTGATGAGACAATAACACACACAGTGCATTATTTATTGTTTTACAACACAGGCTGGAGTATGTTATTCATTTATAGGGCATTACACTGTATTTTGGAATATCAGGGGGGTTTCCATCCTGGAGTTAATGGTTACCTGTAGGTTTGCAAACCTATTTCTGTTTTGGTTATATGAATGATACTTGTGGGAAGAGATAATAAAGTAAGTGTTAATGGACAGCATTTTGACTTTTTGGAGGCAAACATTTCCTAAACACACACACACACACCAAAAAAAGTATTGGCAGCTACTTTCTCTGTGTCTCAGTATTTTATCATTTCTAAGCTTAATCTATTTGAAGAATCCAGCAGAATGTAACGTTTGTTTTGTGTGACCCAAGCATCAAATACTATGAAATGCCCCATAAACCACCAGTGATCTCTAAATTATTACAGTTTAAAAACCTTTACCATATCAACAAAATGGAAAAATAATCATGTGCTGGTGCAACCAACTGAAAAGTGGAAAAGTTCGCGTAGAGCCCCGTAGGGTTGTTCCAGTTACTGGTAATTTTCCATTAACTGTAAATATTTTAAAATGGGATGTTATCATGATTTTACAGATTTTGCTGGTTAATGTTCCTGCGTTTTACCCCTTTTTTGTTTAGCCTCACTTTAAAGTATACTTTAAGAGTTTGCTCTCGCACACATTAGTTTCACTGACCATATTGCAGACTAGAATGTAATCACCAAAGCATGGATGAATGTATCAGTAGTACATTTTAGTCGTTCATGTACGAATCTTACTATGACTTTCAATTGTGGCAGTTGTTGACAATCAAGATAGATAAACAAGTGTTTATCCTTCTCTTTGTAGTGAAGCATGCAGTTTGACTTTCAGAGATGCCGATATGCCCATCGACAGCATAAATAACTTTTATATCTTGGTACAGTGATTTAAACTGAATTATAAATGAAATGATTCTGTCCTGGGTCACTAGATATTAGCAAGTGCATGCTTAGTGTAGTCTACTCCTAGAGTATCAGCTCATACTGTGACCTCAAACCTCACCACAGAGAAAGAAAAAATGTAAATGGTTTTGACTCGTTATAAACTAAAGCTAACGCTAGCCGGCCTATGTTTCATAATGGAAACTTGTTGCATTTACAAGAATTGGACCAGCGCTTTTTTTTTTTTTCTTTTAAACCTTCTTTGGTGACACTGAACTGCAGGCATGTTATTAAGTTTGAACGTTTTTGTGGGTCGAAGTGCTGCTTTGTTTATCACCTGTCAGTCTGTAGTGAGAACTCAGTGTGCTGCTTCAGTAGAAACTACTTCCTGTCCTTGAAGATATCCACAGAGCTTATTTTCACACGGCTCTGGTTCGCCACTGTGTTGCTGCTTGAATGCTGATCTGACTGAACTGCGCTAAACTCACTGCCTCGAGTCTCTGAGACTGGGTTGGATGGATGGATGAATTATCACTGCAGAATTGATCAGTTTACTCGCCTAAATCATTTCCTGTTTAATTCGATTTCAGTTATTCAGTCTGAAATTGGCGCTGATTTGATTTCTCTTGGGAATTTAGTAAATCCGCGTTCTCAGACGCTGACACAGAGTTTGGGGAAAAAGCGTGATTTTGGTGATGACTGTTTTTCTGTATTTTTGCCTTGCTTACATTTAGTGTAGGAATGTTAGCTGGTGCTTCATGGCTTTACAGTGAGTGTGTTATGTCACGTTCTTATTGTATGGTTGTATTTTAGGCAGAACATGGGCCGGATTTATGATTATATTAATAATAACAAATCTTTAACACTCTTATGTCCGTAGTGGTGTTTTTTTTTTGTTTTGTTTTGTTTTTGGGTTTTTTTCTGTCTTTTAAAGGTTTTCATTTCATTATTTCATGCATAATATCCTGATATTTGCTTCTGGAATAACAAAGTTTGTTAACCAAAATTACAGAAAGCTTATCAGAGCTTATACAGAACCTTCTGTCATGATGTCAGCGTGGAGACAGACAGGTGTGTACTTGTCCCTCATTGTTGAGCCCTGTTGCTTTACTCTTTCACCACTGGTCATTTTTTTAAACCCTGTTCCTATAGAGGACATATTGGTGTTTTTCCTATTCTAATAAACCCATGTCAAAACCAGAAGGTCTGTTAATCAATTTATTTGTTGAATCAGTGGTGTTGGGAGCAGGGAATATACTAGATTGAATAGGACAGCGGTGGCACAGGGGCGTAGTGGGTAGCACGTCTGCCTCACAGCAGGAAGGTCTCAGGTGTGAGTCATCGGCTTGTCGAGAGCGTTCCTGTGTGGAGTTTGCATGTTCTCCCTGTGCTTGAGGGGGTTTCCTCCAGGTACCCCGGTTTCCTCTCACAGCCCAAAGACATGCACTTTAGTCTAATGACTGTCTTAAATTGCCCCAAGGTGTAAGTGTGAATAGTTGTTTTTGTGTGTGTGTTCATGTCCAGCGATGGTCTGGCAAGTTGTTTAGGGTGAAACCCCACCTTCAACAACATTGGCTGAGATAGGCTTCATCCTTTATGCGGCCTAATATAATTATTCACTTTGGTAAATGACTGGGAGACTGAGTGAGTAAGTGTGTAGCACAGGCGGTTCTCCAGAATGAGAGCTGGGAAATTCTGATTTAGCGATTGTTGACCCGCTTGCAAAAATCCCATAACACAGGAACGTATTGCATACAGCTCAGTTACAGCTTAAATACGACTGGTACCAGTAAAGCAGGCCATAAACTCGGGTGGATCTACAGCTCAGCAAAATCAACGACGCTAACCAGACAGCACAGTTTCTAACCAAAGACAGCCCTAATGTTTTGTGAAAGACGCAAACTCAGCTTGAGATGAGTGATGAAAGAGTCAGGAAACACAGTTAGATTCCATTACTTTTTTTGGTTGTCTGGTCGGACCGTCGGGAAATGAAGTGTCCGCAGCTAAAAGATAAAAGATGCATTGTGTTTGCTTTTAGCCTATTTTGTATTCCTGTACTGTCTTCTCACAACAAAACCTCTTTCTCTGATGCATCCTGAAACGACGTGTTGGTTATCAGGGCTGCGTCACAATCTCTGCTTCTGTTCAACTCGGAACACGTGCATGTGTAGTGCGTAGTGTATAATCACCTTCAGTTTAATAATGAGCTTAATCACAGCTGGATAGATTTATTTACAGTCAGAGACAAACTGTTGTATCTGGCACTTTGTTACAAACTGACGAAATGCAAATGCTAGAAATGAACTGTTGAGCTGACTTAATATTTTTTTTTTTTGCTTTGTTTTGTTTGTTTGGGTTTATTTTTTTTATCTTTGTAAAAGATACATCTTATCTTTATCCTGGCGACTGGTCCCAATATCCACACTTGTGCCCTTGCATCCGCCAGTTGCGATTCCGTGCTAAGGAATGCATGGCCGCAGTGTGTCCCAATTCTCCAACGGTGTTCTCAAAGGGTGTTTCTTGCACCCTTAATACACCTCTGCTGCAAGCGTGCATCAGACGTCAGGGTGAGTGAAGTTAGCTAGCAAGTCTTACTGTTGGTGACACGAAAAATCCAATAGGCAGAGAAGATGTATTGTTCCTGACCAGTCAATATGAAGGCGGACTAGTTTCATGTTTTCACTATTCCTGTCGCCCAGCAGCTTAGTTTTGCAAATTTTCAACCCCTGCTGTCACCCAGAAACGCTGTATTGTTGTGATAATTCGAAAGGCCAACCAATGTGGACGAAAGCAAAGAGTGACTAGCACTGAAGGGAAAAAATAGTTTTTTGATTAGAAGTTGATTTGCCTATATCAAATATGACCTGATGTGAAGCTGTGACTTGCAGATAGATGACATAATACAAAACTGTCTCAGTTGTACTTTTAACAGCTTCTTTTAACTAGTGTGCACTCTGTGGAAGCCCTAGGGGCTTAGTGTGAATAGTGGGACCGGGCTAGAGTCTCAAGCCTAGATTAAAAGTGATAGGCTTTAGGATATTACATTATTTAACATTATGACGAAGATTTGACGTTATTTAATGCACCGTGTGACAAGAAGTGGTTCATGCTGAGAAATCCTGCTCTGCCACCCGCCTTATCGCTTGTGCAGCAAAATCCTTGGTGTTGAGTTTATACATATAGTGTTTGTATACATCCAGTCAGTATGTCAGCAGTCAGTCAGTATCCAGTTTGTACGCTCCCTCCAATCTATATACATTCCATCCCTCACCTAAAGTCATGGGATTTGGGTAGCAACTGAAAGAATACAAGTGGCCAAAATGAGTTTCCTTCGGCGGGTGTCTGAGCTCAGCCTTAGAGCTCTGAGCTCTTCTTTTAGGGGGAAGCTCGAGGTAGAACCACTCTTCCACCGCATCGAAAGGATTCCAGGTTGCCTCCCTTTAGAAGTGTTCTGGGCAACTGGGAGGTAGTCCCAGAACTTGCGGGAAGAATTATATTCCGTCTGAACTGGGAACGCCTCCGGATCCCCCAGGTGTAGCTGGGGAGAGAGATACCCATGCAACCCCACCCCCAATATCTGACCTCGGGTAAGCGAATGAGGATGGATGTGTGTAGGTGCTAGCCAAGGGGCCTGAATTTAAAATATACCACATTAAAGACAAGCAGGTTCAAAGAAATAACACAACAGCACATTTTTTCATTCATAAAGTCTTTTTTTAACCTTTAGAGTACTTGGAGAACACAAGAATAGATACAGAGCTTGCACTCTACTCTAGACTTTACTATTTTAAGTATGTGTATCATGAGTGATATGTTTCTTAATAATAAATTTAAGGATGTGTAAGACTGGATTTGCTGACTGCTTGATTGTGGTATTGTGGTGAGAACAGACCCATGCTTTCTGAGCTGAGAAAATTGTTTCACTTTACATCCTCCCATGAACTCAAACACCAGCGCAAGGTTAAAACGTCTCGGCATTGAAGTCAGTTTTTATTAGAAGCGCATTTTTGAGAACATTACAATTTAAATAAACACCAGGCTTTCGTGGATAATATCAGTGTTTAATTATTTTTTAAACCTTTTTTTTTTTTTAACAAGGATATTTTTTTTTCAGGAAGTTCATATCCTGTATGTATAGATCATATGTTAGTGTTGGACAAACATTAAACTGCATTGCTGTAATTTTTTTAAGACTTGGCACTCCGAAACCGTGCTCGAGGGCGTATGTAAATATTTCAGTGTTTGCCACATGCCCATAGTCAGTCAAATCTTGCTCATGTCCTCGTGACTCTATTGTGTCAAGCAGTTTTTACTCTAATACATGATTATTAGTTATTATTAGTAGTAGTATATTATATTATTATAATATTATTAGTGCCACCTTTTTTTAAATCTTTTTTTTCCAATTCACACACCTTTATCAAGGTTAATGATGGGCATAATGATAAAGGCTTTATTAAGTGATTAAACTAAGCCAGTTAGAGTTTCAGGTTTCGTCCCTGGAGCAGAGTGTATTCGCAGTTCTAACACTTTACATTTTTGAATGGGTTATTTCAGAGCTGCCTTGGTATGTCGTCCTTTCCCAGAAGGTTTGGTCGTGTTAAATTGCCCGGGGAGGGTGGGGTGTGGGGGGTTTGGGGGGGAATTGCCATGGTAGTCCCAGTCCTGGTTGTTGTGTGTTAAATGGATAATTAAACTAAAAAAAAACAAGTGATGCAAATGAACGTGGACATGAACTAACAGCGTTAAACTTTCCTGCTTTCGCTCCTGAACATAGTCAGGAAATACTTTATAAAAATACAAATTTTTTCTCCAGAACTGAAGTCCTTAAAGGAGCAGCGCTATTATTAACACCAGTCAGTGCTTAAATCTATAATATTCTTTTATGAAATTTTTAAAAATCTGTGTCTGTGGTCTTTCACCAATTTCAGTTATTAAGAAATGCGCAAGCGTACAGTAACGGCGTGGTAAAATGTAACCTATGTGCAAGAAGTTTCTTGCAATGATTTTAGGCTTTTATGCCGTACATGAACATTACAAGTACAAACGGGACGAGGCTTAATGAAACGTGACGATAAACATCCACTAGGTTAGGGAAATAAATGTGTAATAAAAAAATGAAAAATTGTTGCTTTTTGTTGTAGGGTTTTAAACCATCCATCTGAGTGCCAGCTAGCTTGGTGCATGTCCACCTCACAGCAAGGAGGTCCTATGGGGTCCCACAGTCCAAAGACATGCACATTTGTCTAATTGAATGCTCCACATTGCCCCAGGTGTGAATGTGAGTGCGAATGGTTGTGTGATGGTGAATATATATACAATGCAGGCTGTAATAGTCTCCAGCCTCCCCTCAACCCTAACAGGATTTAGAGGTTCGAAAATTTCGGCACAATTCTGCGTGGAGTTTGCATGTTTTTCCCGTGCTTGCGTGGGTTACTTCAGGGTGCTCTGGTTTCCTCTTATAGTCTAAAAATATTCACATTAAGCTAATTGGATATGCCATGTCGCTCTTTGGTGTGATGAGGATGTTTGCCCTGGAGAACAGGTTTTGCAGAGGGCATGCGAACCTCTCCGCAAAAAACAGACATTGCAACAGAAACCACAACAGTGGCCCAGTGCATTATGGGAGCAGAATGAGAAGTATGTGACTGATAGTTTTGGGCACTGTGTGTCTCACACTTACATTCTTAGGATTTGGGTTGCGTCAGGACTTATGGTTCACAAAGCAATCTCTTCGTGTTCTCCTCCTTACTTTGCGTTGAATTTTCGTATTATTCTAACATCCGTCCCCGGTATGTTCCTGCAGGTGCTCTGACCAAAGTGAAGGAGAGCCAGAAACACGTGGAGGAGGGTAAGATGGAGCGTCAGCAGGCTGAAGGCATCACCGAGCGCTGCAACATCATCTCGTTCGCCACGCTCGCCGAGATCCAGCACTTCCACCAGATCCGCGTGCGCGACTTCAAGGCCCAGATGCAGCACTACCTACAGCAGCAGATCAGTTTCTACCAGAAAGTTACAGGCAAGCTGGAGGACGCACTCAGGCAGTACGACAACGCCTAGATCCACCACATGCCTTTTTCCCCACTCGAGCCAGGTGAACTTTAGCCTGCCTCAGCTTCTAACCGAGAGACCCTTCCTCTCTGATATTTCTATGAGTTTCTTAGCCACATGACGAGTGTCTCGTCCCAGTTAAGCGGGGCTAAATACAGCGTAGGGGGAAAGTATGTGAGAAGATAGCGTTGACCCTCTTAAGGAGAGGTGTCCAGATAAATGGGTGAGGGCAGAGGCTTTTGACAGCTAGGAGAGCATTGCTTTACAGTTCTATGGAACTAATAGTGCTCAGGATGACAAGCATTCCTCCGGAAAGCACAATTTCCGCTTTACTAACACAATAGTTATTTACTCATGAACTCGGATTGTAAATCGCATCAGGATAAATCACATCCCAGCGCTGTTTGGTGCCTCCCTTCAGCACGCACGAGTGCTTCCAGGTCAGCTGAGCTTATCGAAAATGTTTACAGAGATCCGATGAGTAGCTGTCTTCACTTTGCCGTGCCTTCCAGCCCTGTCTTTATTGGTATTTTTATAGCTTCTTTTAATTAATGTTATATACATGATATATATTGTAGTTATTCTGAGATGTTTTATAAAGCCTTATTTTTTGACCTGGCTGCTAAATTAATACGGAAGTTGGCCGTGTTTCATAAGGAGAAGACATGGGAACAGTATCATTCCCTAACGTGGCTGTCAGACTGACCACCCATACCCCCAACCCCACCCCACCTCACACCCCCCGAGAAGATCTTTTCAGTAACAGTTCAGTGAACAGGATTAAAGTAAAAACAGTTGAGGGCCAGGTTGATTATTTAATCATTTGTAAAGAGATATGAAAATATTCCCATGACACATGGATCAAGGTCGACGTGCAAGGGTCTAAATAAAGCAAGAGATAACAAACTAAAATGCTCATTTCACTCAGGACTCCATTTCTGTTATGTTTCATCATGGGCACATGTGACAAACCGGACACCGATATAACCCCGGAGAGGACTGAAAATTTCATTTATTTAATCATAAATGTTTTAATTAACATTGTCATTCAGAAATCATCTTTTCTGTTCACCCTCCCCCCCAAAAAAAATAAACCCTGCACCTGACTGCACCTATGATGCCTTTTGTTTTTGTTATAATGCGGTTGTTATTCAGTAGTAATCCATGTAGTGCTTCAGGAAATCTGACGCTGAGGTTTTTTTCAACAAAACCTTTAAATCCATACCGCACTTAATGAGTCAACAGTTCAACCGAGCCTTGGAGGTCCAGTTCACGTGAAGTTGTCGAAGGTAAGAGTCGCTGCCATCTTCAAATCATGTGATTTTTCACAATCTGTTTTAATTTTTTTTAAATGGAATATCAGGGCAGATTACACAGTTTGATTACACACTCATCATGGATGTGAATGTCAGGGTATCATTGAATTTTAGTAATTTAAGTAAGTTTCTCAGAGCTGTTCGTTTTCTGGTGATGAATGATTCTCAACTAGCATCTTTAACAGGAATTTCAAAAAGAATTTGGTGGAGAAGTAATAATTTATTAAGTGTTTCCTGAAATCAAAATTTATTTCTGAAGTTATACATCCTGGGTCAGAAATATGCCCACACCCACGTGGATTATTAAATCAGTTCTGCTGAATGTACTAACATGTCTTAAACTGTTAAGTCCTGTTGGTGTTTGGGATTGACTATAACAGTAGCTACTCTGCCAACATTTTTATTTTATTATTTATTTATTTATGATTGTTGCCGTATAAAATTTTGCAGCAGATTTAAAAATAAATTGTGATGCATGTCGTAAAGTTGTTAGGTGCTTTTTGCAACGAAATTGCAGGATCATTTTAAAATTGCAGTGATAGTTGTGCACATGTTTATTTCTTAATGTCCTCAAAAGCATAAACAAGGAAAGGGTGTATGCAGGGGTCTAGAAACCCTCCTCTTGGAGTGTTAAAGTCCTGAAGACTTTGGCTCCCGCACTAATACTGAACAACTGACCATTGAATTATTGCCTTAAGAAGCTAGAGTGACTTGTGAGTGATTTGGTTCAAAAGGGGAGAAACACTGTATGTTAAATCGTTAGTAGTGAAAGAAAAACAGGATATGATTGCATTTCCCTTTCTGAAGCTGATGTTAATTATCTCCTGCCTCTTGCACATCCCCAGTCACCTTCTGGATTCTGCTGCTTGTAAAAACTCTTCCTTCTGAACAAACAAGATTTTCTGTCACCGACTAAGCTTTCAATTCGATGCCAGATTTCTCGGTGAGATGCTGAGCAAGAACTTCACTAAGGAGCTGCAGATGGGGTTTGATTGTTCCACTGCACTTTCGTTTGTCAGAGTGAACATCTTGTCTCAGCCCAGTGCGTTACTTAAATCCCTTGTTGACTGTATTCTTGTTGAAAGAGATGTTCAGCCGCATGCATGGTGGTGTTAAGTCGTGGACATTCTCAAAACTGTCAGATACACAGAAGTATATGTCAAGATGAATTAAATTGATCATTAAGCTTTTTCAGGGTTGTTCAATGGACTGCACGGTGGGGCAGTGGTTAGAATGTCTGCCTTACAGCAAGAAGGTCCTGGGATCAATACCTAGGCTCCGACGTTTCGGTGTGGGTTTCTTCAGGGTACTCCAGTTTCGTCCTATAGTCCAAAGGCATGCACATTAAGCAAATTGGCTCTTCTAAGTTGCCTCTAGGTGTGGATAAGAGTGTAAATCTTGTGAAAGTTGCTCTGCGATGGTCTGGCGAGTAGTTCAGGGTGTACCCTGCCTGTGCTCATTAAGCGGTTCAGGAAAAGAGTGAGTCAGTGAATTCCATTCATTCTGTGTTTTAGCAAAACAATATAAATACTCACCACAGAACTAAATTTTAAACATTGGTATCTTACAGTCAGGAGGGACCAATAAGAGTCTAGAGCTAGAGGATGATGGACCAATCCGAGTGGAACGGGCACTACGCTGGTTCAGGGTCCGAGGTTTTTCTCTCGGAACAATTTCTTCTTTGTAATTGTATGCTTTTTTTTCCTTGCGTCGTGAACTGGACAGGTGCTCACAATGCCACGGTCGCGGGTTTGGTCCCCGTACAAGCCATCAAAGGCCATCAAATAAACCTAGGCAAAACAGATGGTCTTACTTATTGAGATAAATATTAATTCATGTTATCCCTTACATTATATCATAAACAGTCCTTCTTTCACCAACTTGGATTCCTGGTCTCTTCCATCCTCTTTCTCACACACACGAAAAAATCCAGCTCATTATTTTACCAAGAAACTGGAACAAGCATGAACTCTTCCATCCTGAACTTTTTAAACAACTGTGAGTTACAAAGTGCTGACACTTGACTGCTTCCATAAATAAAAACTATAGTTCCACTTCCCCATATTAATCACTACACAGTCTTGGGTTATGTGGAGTTCCTGCCTTACAAATCCCATGATCTCGAAACAATGTCCAGAAATAAATTATCTTTCTACTGATCTTTTTAATGATTGTGACATTTATTTGTCAGATATTTCTTTATAACAGGTCATTTCTTTGTAGAAAATAATGAGAGGAAACAATAAGTCATTTTAACACAATTAAAAAAACATTGTTCGTTTAGTACTTGTGTAATTGGAAGTGGGATTACGTACAGTGAGCCAGTCATTATTGCTAAATATGGCCTTTTAGGGTAATGCAACAGGGGGTGATGTTCTCTTCGTACCTGCATGAGTTTCCTCCAGGGACTCCTGTTTCCTCCGATTCCAAACATCCAAAGTGTACTAATGCTAATTGGCTGTTTCAGATTGCCCCTAGGTGTGGATATGAGTGTGAATGGTTGTGCATGTGTGTTGGCCCTGCGATGGCCTGGCAAGCTGTTCATGGTGTGGCCCACCTCTACTGAAGTAGGCACAGGCTCCCCGCAACCGTAGTAGTAGGATTGAATGGTTTAGCGAGTGCATTTTGAGGTTATGATCCATCTGTCTGGGTTTATTTCATGATCTCTTACATAACAAAATATGATAATTTATATTATCTTTGCTGTTGTATAACACCTGATACCATGTACCATGGAATAGTTTCTCTTAGCCAGAGAATTTTGACACAAATGCCTCGGATAGTAAAGCACATTTCCTCTTGAGTAGATTTAAGTATTTTTCACGTGTTAATACTTTTGTTGCTTTGCCTTGTAGGCTTCCATAGCAGTTTGTTTCTCACTATCATATGATCCACTTTTGTCACACAAATGTCCTATTGTGCATAATATATTTTTGGTAATAAACAGAAGAATGCATCACCTTGAATCTTGGTCATTTGAGTTTCGGTCCTTACACTGCATGCGTGTTTTTGTAAGTGATGTAATGTACTACACTTACTACACTTTTCTACGTAACGATAAGTGATCCGATGTCGATTATTATATGGGACTGCAGTGTATTATTAAACTAGTGGAGGCTTTTCAACACCATGGTCTCTGAATGTGTTGCATGTAAGATATAACATATTTCCAGCTACATTTTAGTGCTACCTCTGGATATTCCAGTAACAGGTTAGAGGAATGGAAAGTGTGAGCTCCTGTTCAGAGCGTTACGGTACTGGGAGTACTCGCTGCCTGAAGGCCATGGCGTGGGAATATGGTCTGTGTGCCAGGCTTGGCTCTTTGTCTCTTTGGCCCTGGCACAGTTATTCAGTCCTCAGCTCTCCCTGTAAACACAAACACACTCTGCTTTCAGCAGGATGAACATCAGGGCACCATGCCAAGAGAACCTGCTGCTATTTGATTGCAACTTGAGGGTCTTGCTTTTCTGCTGGTCGAAACAATGAATCAGCCTTCTTTAAACAAGTCTCAAAAATTCTTTACAGGCTTTCAGGAACATGGGACAGGACAGGACCAGTTTCAACTGAAAGACATCCTTTAATTACCACGGACCAAAAAAAAAATACTAAACAGTCAACGCGTTAATAAAAGTCAATGAGAGTTGATTTTTTTTTTTATAATAACAGTGAGGGGTCCAGTGTCCATGAATTATTTATTTCAATTGCTTTAATTTTATTACCTTCGTTAAATCTCTCTTCGGGTTTATTGGACAACTATATACGTATCAAGGGTAAAATAAAGTTAATTAAAAAATAAAATTCTTTTTATTTAAAAATTCTGTTTCTACTCAGGAATGTACAATATCTGTGAATGACCCCTTACTGGATATGAACATGCTGACTCAACAAAGTTCAAGAAGCTTTATCATTTTAACTGGCTGACACCGTACATAGTGACACGAAACAACGTTTCTCCAGGACCAGGTGCTACATAAACATACAACAAGCATCAAATCGAAAAAACATACAATAAAACTAAAAATACAACCACCCTCCCCACCTAGCCACAAAAAGTGCAACGTGTCCATCTTTGTGCGAACAGGGCAAGACAACACTACTAAAAAGAAAAAGACAACACAAGAATGGGACACTTCATGCCGAAGGGGAGAAAAAAAAGTATTGTATGGAATATGAAAATTTTGAATAAAGGTAAAATGAAATGATATACAGAGCAGCATCGGGTGAGGTAGTGCAAATAGAATATAGAGATATAAATTTAAACATGGCAGAATAGTCCTGCGTGTTGAGGAGC
>JBCNYG010000023.1:25468274-25478459 GCA_039654305.1 Porochilus rendahli | reverse complement strand
GTATATATATATATATATATATATATATATATATATATATATGTATATATATATATATATGTATATGTATATGTGTGTGTGTGTATGTATGTATAAACTTTTTACAATTTGGCATGTTTAGCAAGCTTTACAGGAGTAATATCCTTTGTCATTTTTAAAAAGACAAGTTATTAATGTTTATGGATTATTAACACTGATTATAAAGTATTTACACTGTATATCATAGAGTTGTTGAATCCATGAGGGGACTATTCAGTTCACCGATACCCACCGAGCCTGAGGTGAATAAATGTTTTATTATATACTCCGCAGAAACATAAGAACAGTAAAGTAAAATGAGATTTTTATTGTTTAAATTTCTGTTTGATTCAACCGTTCTTCAGAGTTAGCCGAGTGGATAATGTCTACTAGTAATATTTCACAGGAATGGCGCCGTTGGATCGGTCCATTATCTAGGGAATTAAAAACGTTGTCCTGAGTAGATAATGTATGAATTCAAACAAACTCAAGTTTTGTCATAGTTAGTTGTAGCAGGTGTAGTCATTGTTGAGCTTTAAAAATAGAGAAAACCGTAAAAATCTTTCTTTAGTTAGTTTTATTGTGTTTCCATGTAGTGTATCCTAAAATTTTAAGTGAATGAGTTTAAAAAGATGACTTTAGTTACATAGTGCTAGCTTGGCTCGGCGTATGCGGTGCACCCCTAGGCTGCCCTGTCATGATTAAAATATCTAAAAATAAACGTAAAAAAATGTTGTTTTAGTTTCCTCTTCATTTTCCAAATGCAGTTTTTCACTACATGATACTAAAACAAGTAGTTTTCGCCTCAGGCTCGGTGGGTGTTGCTCAATGGAACAAGGAAAATCTACTGTATAGATTAAGGCACCGTCTCTGTAAATGTCTCTTGAAAGATGTCCGAGTTTGTGCTTGCTTTTTACCGCCTTTATAATTTCCTCGTTCATTTGTATCACCGGTTTTGTTAGTTTAAGTATCATGTGTTGTCAATTTTCTGATTTCTGCTTTTGCTCCACAAACATTTATTTACCTGCATGTCTGTCTGCATACCTGAGTTAGGTAGGAACAGTCAGCATCAACTCAGTGCCACGACAGCCGTATTGTGTTTCCTGTGATTTGCAGACACAGACACCGAACAGGTCACGGGACAACCATCCAAGCCGAGTTCTAGGGCTATGGTACTCCGCTCGGGTGCTCTGCTTAAAGTCATTGGATTGGTGAAATATCTAGTGAAGTCATCTTCATCCTGAACAGTCCGTTTATTTCACGACATCAGGGCACTCGTTTTATTTTGCCCTTATGGAGTCACCCCATCCCTCCGTTAATTATTTTTCTCTCACCGCATACCCCTGTAACATCTATCCCCTATACAACTATATATAACATTTGTCATCCACATCTGACTTAAACCTGGTGTAGTGTCTCAAACTTTACACGCGTACACTATTCTAGGTAATTGTCATGATTGGTGTTTGGATTTTTGTGTCTAGTGCAGCTTTAAAACCTCAGAAAGCTTCTTGATTCCCAGGAATCGAACTTGTATTTAAATCCTGGCCACTCTTTCTGATTCATTCCTTCAAAATGCCTCCCGCGGCTTCCATTCAGCACGAGGTTACAGAGGAAGGCGGTATTTTCGGGTCACGTTTGTGCTTAGTGTGCTTAACAGGAAAGCAGGCTGAGAACAACCACTTCCTTCTTCGTGTCTGTGTTTTCAGGATTCTGAAGGTTTTCTTCGTACTTTACTCTGTATTCAGTTATACTTTAACCTGCAGCTCTAATACAGTTAAAGAATTATCTAATGTGAATTTAAGGTTTTTCCATTTTGCGAGCTCATGACCTGAAATCTCACACCATGGTGCCTTATAAAGATTCATCATCAAAGGCACCTACTTTATGGATTTGAGATCATTCTTACAATACAAGTCTTAATTTGAATGCTGTTTTTACCCATCAGCCACCAGGCTGTCGGGGTAGTGTCATGGCGTGCGTCCCCGTCCACATTGCAGTATTATCCGGGCTGTTTCTCAAAAACTGCTGAACAGATTTTTCAGTTCTGAAATTTTGTATGCAGGTTTCCTGTGGTGTGTACGTGCGCATAGGCCTGTCACTTTAATTGTTTGACCTTTTGACCTTGTCAGAATGACCTTTTTAATTTCATCCGGGCTACTCAAGAACTCCTGGGCAGCTCATTTTTAAAAAAAATTTGCATGTTGGTTTCCTATGGTGAGTAGGTGTGCACCGGCTTATCACTGTCACTGTTTGACCTTTGACCTTGTGAAAATGACCTTGACCTAAAAATTTTATCTGGGCTATTTCTCAAGAATTGCTTTGGGGATCATTCTGAAATTTTGCATGCAGGTTATATTGGTGTGTAGGTGTGTGTAAGTTTGCCAGTTTCTCTCTTTGACCTTGTCGCAATGACCTTGACCGTGTCCACGCTATTTCACAAGAGCTCTTGAGCAGTTGAGGGGTTTTGCCATCGCTGATGTCTGTTTTTTTTTGGAATGCTTGTACATGAGGGTTTTATAGGCCTGTGTAGGAAGTTCATTTCTGGTTTCAGTAACAGTGCTTTATTATGAACTCAGCTTTGGTTCCTGGACATCCTGGAGTTTGAAGAATTTATGCAAGTAGTGATGTATTTTCAGCCAAAATAGCATTGCTTTGTAACCTGAAATAACACTCAAACACACTTCGAGTTGTCTCCAATGTTTGTACTCTTGGCTACAGTTTGCCCAAGTGGGTGGAGCTAAAAATAGTTCTGATTTCACCCCATACGATTTTTTTTGTTTTGCAGTGAGAGGTGTTTGAATTAGATTTAACAAGACTGTTACTCTGATATGAAAGGATGAACTAATGACGGGGCATTCTGTCGCCAACAGCTAGGTGTGTCATCTTGATTGGTCAGTACAATTTACAGCCAATCACCACAGTCCTGAACTGTCAAAAGTTAATTTTTTAATTTTTATTCTGTCACACTATTTCTCTCACTGTTGTAAGCCATATCTAAGAGTAAGCAACGACCAAGGCAGTGGCGCAAATATCCGCTACCCAGCAACGATGTTAGTAGGGTGTTGCCAATTTTATCTTATTTGCTATCTATGCTTCTTTTCTTCCCCTCCTCCGAGATAAAGCTAGTGAGAAAATGGCTGCCCGCTCTCAAAACTTGCAAGAAACCAGTAATGTCGACTTTGGTGGAGAAAAAAGTAACATTTTGAACGAATACACGTTCAATTTAAATAATTTTCCATACCATACGTTGCCTCAATAATCAACTTATGATCATAAGTGAACCAATCGGATCACACCATTCCTTTGTTTTATTTATAGTATATATATATATATATATATATATATATATATATTTATGTGTGTGTGTGTGTTTTTCTTTTTTTATAATTAAATTAAAGGAGGCTATGACGATGAGAGACAGTAGGACAAGTTTTAAAGAAAAAAATTCTGTGTCCTGTATGTTTTCGATGTATTGTTTATCTTTGCTCCCCCGCCATGGCCCCCAGATGGTATCTCCTGGTGTGAAAAAAGCGCCCCTCCCATTATCCGCCCGCATGGTACAGCTGGTGACAGGGGGGCATCAGCTGTGCCAGTCCCTGCAGGCTGGCACCCGAGTCTCCTGGCAGTGCCAATAAACCTCTCCTCTCAGCACTTGTGCCCGGAACGCCTCGTAAACGCTGAGCTGTCTTCCTACGGAAAAATAAGGATCGTTATCTCCCCGGTTCCTTTCGGATTGCCTTTCCATCGATGATACCAAGGGATGCTGGCAGAGCAGCGGGAGAGCAGTAGGTATGGAAAACACATTCTCCATGGTGACAAGCAGGTTTGTTTACACTCCTTTTTGGTGCGGTTTGATCTGCTGCCATGGTGATTTCAAAATAGCTGCTACGTTACAGCCTGCTGGTGTCTCTGTCCAACGTTTTCTCTTAGCCACAGACGGAACGTTCTGTTTCGTGCATTATTCATGATTTGAGATAACAGGATGAATATCTACAGTGAAAGGATGGTGCTTTGTTTCATTCAGATGCCATAATTTTGAATGATAGACAGAACTGGGGAGAATGGATTGATGTGATAAGGGTTGTTTTCATGGTTTTAGTTAAATAGCTAATGGTTATTTTTGATAAAGGGGCTTAATAGTAAGAACCGGGTTCTTGTTTAGACCCTGAGTGCATGGATACGTCACTGGATGGGTTCTGTTTATTTTGACAGCCTTTTATTTCTTTAGTGTTGGTACACAGTACGTCATTAGGGATGATGGATATTTGCTATGTGAGTCTTGGAGCTAGGGGTATCCATCATTTTGTCTTGATTAGACTCGAATTAAACAAGTGCTTAAATTTTTTTATTTTTTTAATCATGTGGCTTGTAGAATTTGAACAACCCAAAGCCTTTCTTCTGTTTATAAGGACGATGAATTTAGCTTCATCAGGCAACCGGTTCTTCCCTTCTTTTTGCGTTTAGAAATGATGGAAATGTTAAATCTGGTTTCTCTGATTTTGTCACACACCAAGTGAGGTTTCTGCCATTACATCACGCTAAGCTCACACGCGCTCTTAAACCTCAGAGGAGCATTTTTTAAGTACGGTTTTTATGTGTGTGTGGCTCCATTTGTTCAGCTCTATTCGAGAGAATAGCAGTAAAGAGCAAAGCAAGAAAACTTAACCACAGTTTTACCTGGAATTAACTAATTACATTTTAACCCCCAGCAATCATAAACAAATCCATTTATGTTGCATCTCTCTCTTGGTCATGGCTGTACTCTGTTATAAAACGTATAGTCTGACTATGAATGTTTTCAGGCAGCAGTTCAGCATTTTCATCTATTTCCTTTTCTGTAAATGGCACACAGAGTCGACAGCCCTTTCAGAGCCCACCGCTACGAGTTATTGCTCAAACGTACACACTTTATCTTCTATGCGCAAATTTTCTACAAGGCCTAAGTAATGAAACGATAGTGATATTTATTGCCCAAACATATTTCTTCAATATATGGAAGTAAAACATTTGTTCAAATAAACTGTGCAATATTTTCCCCTTCATGCATTAAATAAAACCACCAGAACAGCATGTAACGAATAGGCAAAGCTTGGGCTGCATGAACAACTAAGAACGTAGCGTGAATCTCTGCCAAACCCAGCAGTGCCCCATATGAGCCAGAATGTAAAAAACAGTCCTATCTCACAATGTTAAAGAATCCTTTAAAGAATTCCCGGACTCAGAGTTTAATCGGGAACGTCTCCAAATTCTCTTGTCCAAAGACCCGCCCCTAATAGAACTGTAGTGTTTTGAGCAAGCATGCTAACAAATACACCCGCAAACCTTGGGTAAAACATAACCATTGGCGGTGGTAACAAGCAGGATCCTTTCCTGGCTCATACACGCCCTGTTATAATCCTTACCAGTGGCACAAACAGTCATCGTTTTACATACGTCCGGTACTTCAGCATGCGACACAGCAACAGGACATCATGGGAGAGAAGGAGCTGGTCTGGGATATGCAGCGATCGATATTACCCATCTGGACCAAAATGGTGATTTCAGTTTGCTTTTATATTTTGCACCCCTTTTCGTTTTTAGTTGATTTTACCCACAATCCCGGGGAATCATGATATATAATTTATCATGTTATTTAACATCAACAGGCTTCAGATTATAAGGTATTCTTTTTTTTTTTTGTACACAATTTCAATTCTAAATGTAACAATAATGAAAATATAGATTAATGTATTTTTTATTAATCAACCTAAATTTGTTTTAGAGTAAAATAGCACTGTTGTCAACCTGAATGCACTTCCTGTGCTGACGTGCTCCATGTTGCCATAGTAACGTTGATGCTACCATGCACAGTAATGTGCGTCACTGTTTGTGTATTGGGTTGTTTGACAATGATTCCAGCACAGCACGCTTCTGTTTAATGATACAGTACATTCTTTTCATTATTGTTTAATTGCAGCTCACAGAACTTTCTTTTACTTCGTACTTCTTTGCTAAAATGGGTCTCCAAATTCAAGTCCCATTCACACAATTATAGCCTGCGTGTGTGATTGTTTACCGACAGAACAAGAATAGAAGGAAGGGTAAAATAACAATATTTTTATTTTCCTTCTTTTGTGTTCTTCAAGAAGCCTGAACACAGTACTCTGTCCTGAGCTGATGGGGTACATGTAGTACTTTTTATACTCTGTATATTCTGTTGAAGCTCCTGCTTTTTAAAAAGACCAGAGAAACATACTGTCACAGCATTTTCCATAACATTCAAAAGGGAGCTTGACCTAAAAATACGTTCATAGACCTGTAGCCATTGGCCCGTTCACGCATTAGGCCTACCAAACCAAAAGTCTTGTCGCAAAGAATTTCACTTTCAAGACTATATTTATTACCGAAAAATAATCAAATGGACTTGTTTATAACTAAATTTATAATATTGTAGCAAATATTACATCATATTGAAAAATTAAAAGCATCACTCAGGGTCAGCAGTGCCTCCGCAAACATGGCCATGATGGTACCAGACTCCCAGGTGCTTGTCATGATGAATTTTCATATTTAAAAAAATCAGACACCTTCAAGACGGTCAAATTAAAATAATATAAATTTGTAAGTGCTACTAAAAATTTTTGAGGGCCAAGACACTTCTTGTAATCTATATTTAATACACAAGTAAGCTATTTTAAAAAGTAGCTCGTTCATCAAATGGTCAGAAAACAGTGTGTTCTCAACCCCATGGTGAGAAATCTGAACCACCTGTAGGTTTGAAACATAATGTTGAACTCTGGGTCCAGCAATTTACTAGATGGTCAGTAACAACATTGGTGGAATGGTGATATGATATACAATTAACAATTCATCTCAAATATAATTTTTCCTCCATGTTTCTGCTAATAACAGTTTCCACGTGTTAGGGCCTTGGTAAGCATGATGTTGGTGTTCTAGCTGTGTCTTGTACAGGTCGTGTATGGTGTATGGTGACCATTGCGAGAAATGTTACGATGTATTGTTGATGCTGAAGCAGACGTTGCTAGTTATGAGTCCTAATGGAGCTTTTGAAGAGTCATCAAGCTGCGAACTACAACTTTTGTGCAGCCAGTTGTTTTGTGGATAGTTTTTCTTGCATGAACGAGCGTACCTATGTGTACCAAGGATGTCTGAAATTTTACTAATTATTTTTTGCTTTTTTTTGTCCAAAAGATTTTATCCGTTTTAGTTAAAACCATCTAAGCTTTGGTCATAAATTGCCTGAAAGCTGCTTTAATACCTGTATATATTATGTATATTTAGTTATTACTGTTATTTTTTTTTATATTTTACCAATTTTACTTATAACTTTGATCCAGAATTTGATGTTAAATGACTGCGGCAAGTCTTTTGTCCAGCCTAGAATGTATATGTTCATCTTTATTAGCTGTAAAAAGCTAAAAAAAAAAAAACCCAAAACAATCTGTATACTTGTAGGATTAATGTAAGGCATAATTTATGAAGATAATTAATCTTTAATTAATCTTGATAGTTCGGTTAATAGGTTGGTGAGCTACGGCTTTTATACATGAATGTACACATGTGCATCAAATCCTGTCAGTGGCCGTACTGTATATCGATGGGATCTCCAGTAACCACCAGGTGATGGTGAAGAAGGAAAGCTGCTGTTAGGATGTTATTGGTTGTAGACTCTGTGCTTTAATCACTACTCGGTCCTCAATCAGTTTCTTTTAACACCACATGCCTTATTCCTTAGATAAATAATTAGGAGTTGGTAGTTTTCATGGTTATTGAACAGGTAAGATTTTGCCCTTAAGATGTTTCTGTAATACGGAACCTCTGCGGTTTAAACCCTGCTTTAGAAACCCAAAGACCCCCTATATCCCCCAGTCTTCTGTGGAGTGACGTCATGGTCCTAAAAAGTGGAGCTGATGGTGCCACTTTATGGTGATAGATGATATAGAACTGAAGACGTCTTCTGTAGATTTGACTTTTTATTATTAGGGTCTATGCACATGCATGTCACTGCGTTCCGGTAACATAATGCCATCCCCAA
The DNA here is from genome assembly GCA_039654305.1 of Porochilus rendahli. Taxonomy (NCBI): domain Eukaryota; kingdom Metazoa; phylum Chordata; class Actinopteri; order Siluriformes; family Plotosidae; genus Porochilus; species Porochilus rendahli. The sequence goes on along the minus strand of JBCNYG010000023.1, from coordinate 25,470,403 downwards.
GTGCTAAGTGACAGTTTTCATCGATTCCCACTCAGTGATTCAGAGAGGTTGTATATTCCTAAGAGACATAAACGTCAAAACACCCCTCTCAACATTGCAGCTGAAGATATTTAAATGTAGGATTTACAGGCAGTCTGAAGAAACGTGCTTAATTAAAAAGCTGCCAACAGGAGACTGCCATGCCATGCAGAAACAAGACGGCGCCACTGTTTCTGTGTGGAGCTGCTTCTGTTTTGGTCTTTCCATCAGAACAGATCTTTCAAAACGTTGTAGAACGAGGTCTTAGTCATGTAGAAAGCAGCCTCCGGACATGACTAACACCACGTCACTTTAAAGGGGAAGACCACACTTGTTAAAATGTAATCTCAAACTAAACATTGTATTAAAATCTTAGGTTTAAGGCTGCCAGTTTTAATAATTTTATGGGTGGTTATTTCAGAATGAATGTCGTCAATACGCAATTTAAGAGTTTGGCTTTAAACATAGTTTCTTACAGTATCTCGGGTGCTTGTACTTAACTATGAATCCTGGTGCGCATAGTTTCCCATTGCACAGGCAGTGATTTTGATCTAAACCCTTTCATGACTCCAGCACACGTCCATTAATGACATGAGTGTATCTAACTTTGGCCTTGATGGCATCATCATTCCTTCTTGTCTTGTTCGAAGTGTGTGCATAGAGCATGCAGGAAGAAAGGAATTAAGTTGCTGAGACAGAAAGATTATTTTTCACATAATGGCCACTAAAAGGCAAGAGACATTAACACATTTCTTCATATCAAAGAGAAAAAGAAATGCAACAAAAAGATAATTCAGCAAGTGTATATGGTGCATTGTTTTTACTATTTTGTAAGATGTGTATAATTCATGTTTACTATCTTTGATTTTGAGTTGATTTGATTTTTATCTAGACTTTGATTTTGAATCATGATGAAAGAAAATTAATAGTTTTGTCCATTTATTTTTGTCACAGAAATTTCTGTTCAGTCGACTACAGATATTTTGTCAACTCGGTCGACTAGTCGGCCTCTCCGTCAAGTAGTCGGCCCTCTCCGTCAACTAGTCGGTCCTCTCCGTCAACTAATCAGTCGACATGTCGGTTCTCATGCAGATTTCTGCAAATGGCCCTGAAGTTCAGTCGCAGGAATGTAAGGACGTGCTGAGCCAAGCTGCCATAGAGTGGAGAGCCACTCATGGCCGTCACCTCCCACCCAAGCAAATTCCCACACTTGGTGGGCGTAGGCACTGGCAGAGGGAGTTTAACAAACGGGGGCACAGGGGAACCTGCTAGGAGATGTTTTATAAAGTTCTATAAATAAGATGAAAAATTATAAAGTAGATGCAATTTTTAAATGATTAAATTTTTGTGTTTAAACTGTATTTTATTTATACATTTTTATACATAATTTATACATATTTATATAGAGTCAGACTTTGAGGAGAGTAACATGGAATGATGGTGAAATAAACATTATGAATTTTAAAAAATTGAGTCTGTTTTTCCAAAACTTAAAATTATCAGGTAAGTTGTGATTAAAATGGCACCAGAAGACACGAAATGACTTCAAAAATTCCTACGGCGACACATAGAATTTTGTAGCAGAGTACTCTTAATTTATGACTGGCTACTTAAAAACTCATGGAAATCCCCGACACAAAGAAATGAATCTAAAGATTGAAATAAGATTAACTTTTATTAAGTTCTGTTTCCTTTAACGACTCCAGCAACAAAACTTACTTTTTGTTGCAGCTCACTTACCAGCATGTCATGTTTACCATTCATTTGCTGGAATGTCTTGTTTACTGTGTTGGGGTACTCAAGGGAGTGTTCGTGTTTCCATCTACACAGACAACACAATCCTTTTTAAATTACAAATAATTTTATATATGTATATATGTATGTGTGTGTGTATGCGTGTGTATGTGTGTATATATATATATATGTATGTATATGTAAGTTTCTATGAGGCATATATTATATTGTTTGTTTCATTACTGAATGTGTATGTGCTCTACTGTATCGAGCACTGTCTTACGGAAAATCGACTAAGGGTTTTATATAAACATGTATGTGTATATATGTTTATGTATGTGTGTATATGTATGTGTGTGTGTGTGTGTGTATATATA
>JBCNYG010000023.1:25366071-25376983 GCA_039654305.1 Porochilus rendahli | reverse complement strand
CTCTCTCTCTCTCTCTCTCTCTCTCTCTCTCTCTCTCTCTCTCTCTCTCTCTCTCTCTCTCTCTCTCTCCCTCCCTCCCGCTCCCGCCCTCTCTGTCTAAACCTTTTAATTCTACTGTATGCAACCAGATGTGTCCTGCTCCTTCGTATACCGTCTCAGTTTTGTTTAAATATCGATTGTAAATGCCAACAGGTCGTCAGCTGCTACTAAAGGCAGTGAACCGGGTGTGGACCGAGCTGATGCACAGTAAAAGACAGATGCTGGAGGACATTTTTAAAGTCTCGCTTCCTGTGAACGACCGAGGACACGTGGACATCGCAACTGCCCGGCCTGCACTAGAGGAACCCGCCGCCAAGAGCTGGCAGAATCACCTGGGTGAGAAGAAAACACGTGCACATTGTTATTTTACTCATATATAAACACCAATCAGGTAGTAAAACTTTAATACAGGAATTAAATAAATACTTCTGTTAGCGATGATTGTTGCACTTCAGACATTTCATACATGTTTTCGAATGAGATCCATGCAGCCCTGTATTCTTCGACCTATAAAGCCTGTTTTGTTTTGGTTTCTTGACATGGACCCGTCCAGCCCATGAGAAGAAGTGTATCAGTCGGGGAGAGGCTGTGGCTCCGGCAAATCAGTCTAAACTGTCCCGGGTGAGCAGTGGATTTGGCCTGTCTAAACTCACAGGCGCCCGACGAAACAAAAAAGAGAGCGGCATGAACAAGAATAATCTCTCAGCACAGGTACTGAAACTACTGGCGTCACTAGGCACGGAGATTCCCTGCTAGTTTATATTCATAAAATATTTTCTCTTTCAGCCTAAAAATTCAGTGTGAATATTTCTTACTGATTTATCTGCTTGATTACTTTCTTTTCCTTCTTTCTCTCTTGCTTGCTACCTTTTTGTCCTGTTTCCTTCCATTTTTTTTTTTAAACTTTCCCTCCTTTTATTCCGTGAAGTTTTTTTTCTTTTTTTTTGTCTTGTGTGGTATTGACATTTGCGCATTTTCTTGTTTTTGTTTGTTTTTTGTTTTGTTTCTTCATTTAATTTTTATGTAGTTATTTTTTTATGGAGATTCCATTAAACAAAAAATGGTTTGTGTCACAGCTGTAGTGTTTTTATTGATTATTGATTTATCGTGGAAAATAGAAGTGATTGGATAATTTTTCTGTAACCGCTTTCTTAGTTGTTTTTGTTTTTTTTATTTGTTTTTGTTCTTAAAGTTTTCATTGTTTGTATGTTTGTTTGTTTTCCAAGGAAACCTTCCAGTGGATGTTCACGCACATCGCGGTGGTACGAGATCTAGTGGCCATGCAGTATAAAGAATACCAAGAGGTTAGAGTCAGAACACAGAACAAAACATACAAACATTTTACTATTACACTTCTGTATGTTTTCATTAGTTATGACCTTACTGTCATCCGAAGCAAAAATTACTGCTGACTGGTGAAATTTAAGATTGATATTGATTTATTTATTTTCTGTTTTGCGGATTTAGATTTCCTACTTTTAAAATAAAAATGCTTAAAACGCTGTTCTTCTTACTGAATCTGCAGATTCAAGGTTAAGTCTGTGACCTTAAATGTTGTAAAGCAAAAATGTTGAGACTCGCTAACAGTGACGGCAGTATCAGATTTATGCAGAATTTTGTCTTTCTGTATATAAAGCTTACACCACAACTATTGAAGGTGTAGCTGGTAATGTTTCAACAGGCTATTAGGGCTAGAAATTATTATAAAACTGTTGCAGACATCTTTAAAAAGGCGGGGTTGCAGCAGTGCAGATGTAGTGATATACATGATATGATACATGGTAGTGATGTAGTGATACAGTGACTCCGCCCAGGCTTTTACTCTGGGCTATAAATTCGCTCTGTTTCGCTATCAGAAAAGTTTCAATCCTCCATCTGCTTTCGATAAAGAAAAGCGCACTGTTATCTGAATGTTGGTGAGGGGACTTTTCAAGTAAACGACAACCACAGAGCCTGAGATGAATAATTGTTTTAGTATACATCAGGGGTGTCAAACTCATTTTCACTGAGGGCCACGTCCCTAAATTTCGAGCTCATCGAGTGGCGAATTATCACCCAACACCTACTCGAAAGGGGCATCCAGGAAATCTACATAGCAATATTATTTATTATTTCCTTTTCTAATAATTCTTGATGGTGACAAGCAAGTTTGAGATCTTTCCTGAGTCATGAATAGCTAGCTGTTTTCTTGAAATAAGTTGGCTCCACCTAGTGGCTGGATGATGAATTACATTTCATTATAATAGATCATGCAAATAATGCATGGCAATCACATACTTTGAAAGCTCTCGCGGGCCACATAAAATGGCCTGCAGGCCTTAAGTTTGACACCTGTGGTATACAGAATACTACACAGGAGCATAAAAATCAAACAGAATCACATGATTAATAGTTTTATAACTATTCTAACCATGACAGTTGAGTTCTGTGTTTTGAGCCGAGCTGAGCACTGTAGCTGATGGCGTCTGTTGAACCTACTCATTCAGAGGTTTGATCACACTGCATAGAAACGAAAGTAAAGCACTGTCCCCAAAAAAGGTGTTTTAGTGCTTACTATGTGGAAATGCAAGAAAAACAAATTAAAAGATTTTTTTTGCGCATTAATGGTTATGATGCTGCCAAGTGCTTGTGAATGTTCGTCACAGTGATTTAAGCAGTATCCACTCGGGATAATTTTTTAATCCCCAATCTGATTATACTGTTCCTGGGTAATTATACACTAATGAGGGATATGTTGTTTAAACAGTAGGGATGAGGTCATTGGGCAAGGAGGAAGCATTTTAACTGTATTTGCCGTCCTGTCATGGGTCATGGGCACTGCTGTACAAAACTGCACATCTTTTCACCAATCAGAATGCTTGATTGACACACACAGCAATGGGGTGTAGTGAAATTAGGTGTGAAACTTCAGCATTAAAGCACTTTTAATTATTTTCTCTTATTATATGTAATAATTATTGTTGTAACAGAGGCAGCAGAATGCACTGAAGTATGTGACTGACGAATGGGCAGCCATCGAGTATGAGTTACTTCGTGAGAGAGGTCTTTGGGGACCTCCTATTGGCTCACACCTTGACAAGTTCCAGCTGGACATGACAGAAGGGCCCTGTCGAATGAGGAAGAAGATGGTTCGCAATGACTTGTTTTATATCCATTACCCTTACGTGCCTGACAACGAGCCAAACAACAGCTCTCAGGTAGGGTGCGTGTGTGTGTGTGTATGTGTGTGTGTGTGTTTCACTGTGTATAATTTTTCACTGAGTATCAGTTCACTTGGGTCTTTTAAAGCTAGAAATAAATCTCCACTAGTTCTATATTGTTATTAACGGTGCTCTCCTCAGGCTGCTTAATCACTCACAGTTCCGACTCGAATAAATAAGACTCCTCCTGATATACCAAGATTTCATGTGTAAAGCCAGAGACAGAGAGTTAACTCAACCTGGCTTGTTTCAGTTCTTGCTATTTTTCGCACTTACAAGATGATATATTTGTTATGATAAGCTAAGAAAAGGTTTAAAAGGAAACCTAGAAATATCAGGCTTTCTCCAATCTGTTTCTCACACACTTTCCCTCCCGTCAGACTTCTGCTCCAGTACCCTTGTTGGGGGCAGCGGGCTGTGTCCCAATACAGGTATAACCTGGCCTCATAAATAAATGATTCATGATGCATGATGCTAGAGTGGCCAAAAACCTTGACGGTTTCTACCTTTCAACATTCTTCGTTGAACCAAAAATATCTGATGTCTAAGCCTTTGCTTGCCGTCTTCTGTGAGCCCTACGTGTTGCGTTGTTGTGAAAATGTTTCCACAAGGCTGATGCACTGTTCCGGACAGAAATGGCTGAAATTTATTTGCACTACTCTGGTTTTTGGTGCTGTTCACTCCTGCATTTACAGTATGATTTCAGTGCATATTAACTTAATTTAAACAGACGTCTGCTTCATGCTTTCAGACTACAGTGTAATCATTTTCATATCATATAACATTCCTGAATAATACTTTTTTAGATATAGGAATAAAAGATTTTTGCAAGATCTGTTGGTCTTGCAAACGGGTGGCAATAAATGGGCCCGAGTGTTTCTGTGGTACGATTCTGAAATAATTTCTAATTACTAATATTGTTTGCTTCATTCATTGGGTTGTTACTTACTACTGTTTCAACCAGTCAGTGCCTTGAATGTCTGAGCTGCTGCCATTCATTGGTCGTCGACATGTTTTAAAGTAAAAGTCAGTAAAATAAAAAAAAAAAATAAGATTGAATTTCACTGGCATCTTGCTTTGTTCCCCAGAAGCCGTTGCGTTACCGGAGAGCCATCAGCTATGATAGTAAGGAGTACTACATGCGCTTGTTGTCAGGAAACCCAGGCATGTACCAGCACTCCATTCAGCAGAGCACCGAGGGAGAGAGCACACAGCAGGAACCAGAACATGGCGAGGACACCATCGCAAGGGTCAAAGGTAAAACCAGTCCAGCCCAGTCAATACCTGCAATAATGGAACTGTTGTCTTGTAAACCGTTCAAAATGTTGGTGGCAGCAAAAAAACAAAAAAAAAACAAAAAAAACAAAACACCAGTCCAGTACCAGCAGTTTCAAATGTATGTTTTTGGAACCTGCTTAAGAACTAATTAAAGGTCAGATATTATATCCATTTTGAGAACCTCAGACACCAGTGGAGGCAACTTGTTTGGCTTCCTCCTCCTGTTTATTAGCTTAAATAACCCTGAGGAAACATTTGAACGTTCGCTCACCTCGTTATTTGTCACTCTGGCATTTTGGCAGTTAGACTCTGGTCTAACATGGCTCTCAACACTGTAACAACATTTATGGATCAAAAAAGTGGAAAACGCATAATATCTCCCTTTAAACTGCCCCATGCTGCCAAAACAGTCAAGGCATGGACTCCAAAAAAGCCTCTGAAAGTGTGTTGTGGTGGTGCTCACCACATCCCACAGATGCTTGCTGAGATTGAGCTCACTGACATGTTCCTCAAACCAGTCCTGAACAGTTTTTGCAGTATGGCAGGGTGCTGGGAAAGGCCAGTGTAATCACGGAGTATAGCTGCCATGAAGAAGCGTAACAGGATTCAAGGTTTCCCAGAAAAACATTTCCCAGAGCATGACACTGCCTCAACCAGCTCACCTTCTTCCTATTGTACATCCTGGTGCTGTCTCTTTCCCCACACGCCTGTCTATTCACATAATGAAAATCATGAACTCCCACCAGCTCACTTTCTTCCACTGTTTCACCGTCCTGTCCTGATACTTTCATTCCCAGTGTAGAGCTTTCAGTAGTGGACAGGGTGGGCCATTTTTGAAAACAATACATATTGTTACCTGTTATTGTTACTAACAAACACACAAACCTAACTACTGTGTAACACAAATCTATGAGTTGCACAAATCTATGAGCAGATTTCTATGAAATTTCTACCGGAGGTGGCGCTTGTACAGGGAAGATTTTGGTGATGAACCAAGTCAAATTGTGAGTTCAGGAATTTTTTAAATATCCAACACTGTGAGCTACAATTATTATTTTTATTATTATTATTAGTGGTAGTAGTATTATGGTATTACAACACTGTGTACTTTATTTTCTTGAGTTGGTCGGGGTTTGCACTCTCCAAGCTATTGTGTTTTATACTGCTACCTAAAAGATGTTAAAAACTTTTCTCATTTCTGCCTTACATTTTTTTTTTTTTTTGGTGCCGCTTCATGTCAACAGTAAGGGAATGTTAATTACCTCTGCCAAGGTGGTCATGTTTTACCTTCAGTTTGTTTGTTTGTTTGTTTTTGTAAGCAGGATTATGCAAAAATCCAATGATGTGGATTATTATGAAATTCCTGCCAGAGGTGGGACTTTGTACAAGGAAGATTAAACTGGACGATGGTCCGGTTAAAATTGTCTTTCTGGGATTTTTTTAACGTTGTAAGGGAATAGTTTTTTCCATTTTTGTTTATATGGTGGAATTCGGTGGAGCTTTGCTCTCTCCGAATGCTCTTGTTGGTTTTTGTTGGCGATGAATCAAACGTTCCTTTAATTCTTTTCCTTTAATGGTCTTTCTGGTGAGGGAATTAATAAAAGCACTGCATATAGAGGGAAAATAGTTTAATAGGTTCTTCTTTAAGAAAGTTTCTCTACACTCTATTCAGTGTTAAACTGGACCCCGGTGCTCTAATGTTTTCCAGCAATCAGTTTATTACTGCTCAGACTGTGTTGTTAAATCACAGCATGTTGCTAATTGCTGTTTGGTACAAGGCTGCATGATGCAATTTGCAGATAAAGAAAAAACACATGGAGGCAAATAGCAGGGTTTTCACGAGCTGGTTTGGTGGTAAACTAAGGCCTGGGAGATATTTTGCTCCTAATTTACTAATCACTTCTGTTCACGGTTCTGAAAATAACGAAGCACATTAGAGGACTGGTTTCTTGCAAAATTAGTTCATCTGCCTTTTTATACTACGACCATAGTCGGCGTTACCTGCTTTTCACGTGACCAGGGCGGGGAGCAAGTACGCATGTACCCCCTCCGTGACACACGACCAGCATTACAGCAGTGTGTGTGTGTGTGTGTGTGTGTGTGTGTGTGTGTGTGTGTGTGTGTGTGTGTGTGTGTGTGTGTGCAGGCCTTGTAAAAGCTCCTCTGAAGCGTTCCCGCTCCACAGCGGACGGCGGAGATGAGGACGGCCCAGAGCAGCTACAGGAACTACTGGAGTGCGGAGCCGTAGATGAGGAGCAGAAGACGGACAACACCACACTGCTCCGCCTGTTGGAGGAGGGAGAGAAGGTTAATAAATTCAGGCCTTGATGCTAAAACATCTGGTTTAAATCTTGTCTTTGTTTAGTTGCTGTTAAGTATTCTCATTTGTCGTGGCGTGCTTTTGTTATGATGACATTACACATGTTTCTGTGCATATAATAAAGGCCGTGTAAACATGTGTTTAAACAGATTCAGCACATGTACCGTTGTGCTCGGGTCCAAGGACTGGACACCAGCGAAGGGCTGCTGCTGTTTGGCAAAGAACATTTTTACGTGATTGACGGCTTTACTATGACTGTCACCAGAGAGATCAGAGACATCGAGACACTTCCTGCAAAGTAAGATCCATCAATTTTGTAAGACCCATTTTAAAGAAACAAAAATTATTCCTGTTTTCACTGAGTATGGGACACTAGAAGGGCTTGTCTATTAAAAGCATTATCCGGAAACGCTACTTTAACAGTAAATGATGTACAGAGTGACATGATTTACTCTCAGTTATCGGGGCGTATTTCTCAGCAGATTAAAACTCATTAGAATTAGCACCTAAGTTTTGTGCTTTGGTCCTTTAGTGGTCATTTCTAGACTAGTAAAACTGTGTGGATATACACTATATGGCCAAAGGTTTCTGTTCACCTGACCATCACACCCTTATGTGTTTGAGTATCCCATGCCATATATTGTGTCTTTATTATTATAATAACCTTCTTCTGTAAAAGCTTTCCACTACGTTAAACAAGCACCCGGGGCACAGTCATCATTCCTGTTCATTCCGAATTCCAGCATGCCACTTCATGTTGAGTGAGGTTGAGTTCAGGCAAACCCCATTTTCATAGAGTTTGCTTTGTGCACAGGTGCACTGTCATGCTAGAGAAAGTTTTAGCCTCTTAGTTTCAGTGAATAGTCTGGGAAATATAGGTGTAATGATTAGCTGTCTACATACTTCTGACCTGACGGAATGCATAAAGGATTTGGGTATATACGTGTCTTAATTGCCTATTGCTTGTTGTAAGCTTTTTCAAATGTCTTGACCTGGGGTGGTTGTTTTGTCCATTTATTGTTTTATGAATGAATGCAATTTTTTGTGTCTGTTCGCCTTCAGATGCGACTTTTTTATTTGGGAAGGAAAAATGCTTAAGGGCTTCTACTCCGCTATGAGATGATCTGATGGTATTATCATCGTTTATAGCATTAGCAGTATAGAGGCAGAGCATCTCCTCTGTAATGAAACGCTTGGATCCATATGGCTGTAATTTAAAACTGAAAGAGAATGAGCCTATAAACTGTTTTAACGTTTGCATAGCGACATATTAGCGTTATATTATTGGATCATGAATTTGTAGAACACTAAAATTCATGATCGTTCTGAGTATGCATTAAGTGAAGCTTTATACCTAGCTGTGGTTGCCATGGTTAATTTAAACAGCCTGCAGGCTTTTTTTTTTTAAAATAACAATCCTCTTAACAACATCCCTGTATTTGTGAAGGCAAGTGCATGTCGTAGCGGCTTCTCAAAAGCGAGAAGAGGGAACATCTGTCTATCCAATCAGATTTTTCTTTCCAGACAGGACTATTATAATTTTCCCCTCCTGAGTTTATTTTTAAAAAATGCTAATTTGAGCTGGAATTCTTTCACTGCAGGAGGAGAAAAATGCCAGCATGGCAGAAATAAACCCATCAGTAATAGATTTAACCAGCTACCACACGTGGCCAAAGAAAGCTTAATGTTGATGTTTCTATAATCTCCCAGCATGCACGAGCCAATTATCCCCAAAGGAGCCCGGCAAAGCCAGAGTCAGCTGAAGAGGACCTGCAGCATCTTTGCATATGAAGACATCAAAGAGGTGCACAAGCGCCGCTATCTGCTCCAGGTAATAAAAAGGACACCTTTAGCGGATATACAACGAGATATAAATATAAAAGTCTGTTTTAAAGTTACTTCTTTCCTCGCCTACCATTGTTCTTTTTTGTTGCAGCCGATGGCAGTGGAGGTGTTTTCAGGTGATGGGCGAAATTACCTTTTGGCCTTCCAGAAGGGAGTCAGGAACAAAGTCTATCAGAGGTAGGGTGTATATTGGAGAAGTCGCCTCGCGTTTATTGAATACAGTATCATTAATTCTTACAAACGACTCGTTGCTTTGTTGTTTTATTTGTAGGTTTTTGGCAGTTGTTCCCTCATTAGCAGACAGCTCGGAGTCAGTCTCTGGTCAGCGACCCAACACTAGTGTAGAGCAAGGGTATGTCCGTCAAACTTGATTTTCATCTATAACCTCAGACTGCAAGGTAGCAAATCCGATTATCTGACTCGTGCGCTCCTTTCTAGGTCGGGTCTTCTCAGCAATTTGGTTGGAGAGAAATCAGTAACACAGCGGTGGGAGGTAAGCCCTTCACTAAAGTGGCTGAACTTGATGCTTCTCTGCTCATCAGAGAGGATTGATTCATATTGATGTTCTTGGAATCTGACTGTAACTCTCTGATGAATGAAATAACGTCTCCAGCATTCTCCTGTCTTTGAAATATTACTGCTCGGCATTTTAAATGTTCTGGAAGACTAAAATTGAACATGCTTTCGTTCTCAGAGAGGAGAGATCAGCAACTTCCAGTATCTAATGCACCTCAACACACTAGCCGGAAGATCCTACAATGACTTGATGCAGTACCCGGTCTTCCCCTGGATCCTGGCTGATTACGACTCGGAGGTGAATTGTTTAGGATCATTGCTGGGATTGCCAGTGTTGGTATATACTGCACAGGAGCAGGCAGTGTGATTGGTCCACTATCCTAGGGCTTAATAAACATGATTCGTTCAAGAAATGTTCTGATTGGTGGAAAACCATCAAGTAACTCTTGGTATTGCATCATTGCCGTGCGATAACCAAAATATTGCTTCATTGCTATCAGATAAGGGATAATTACATGATTGGCAGGCACAATATATTATATAATGTGATACAATTAACCCTATTAGAACAATTCAGCTTTTCGTATGATAACAATCCCTCAAACTAGTAACTGTGTATCATTTTTGCCTTTGATAATTGCGTATTATCCCAGGTGAATAATGCTTGAATCAAAACGACGGATAATCACGTTTTGTCACTGTGTTTTTTAAATGAATTAAAAAAGAAATAAATATACAAAATCTTTTTGTAGTCTGCTTTTCTTTATGCTCCTGTGTAATTTTTACTAAAACTTAAACTGAGTTTAAAAAGATAGTGTCACACTTCGTGTATGATCTGCGCACAGTGCTTAATTGCCTCCAGTAATGGTTAATGTAGATGAAAATAAACAATAAAAACCTTGATGTAGTTTGTTCCCATGCAGTATGTACTTAAACAATTATGCACCTCAGGCTCAGTGGATATACCTGAATTCTCTCTCAGGGACTATTCATGACATCCACCTCACCTTTGGCAAGTAATTGTTAATTATCATGTCACACCTTACATGAGAATTTAATGTGCTCAGACCATCCATATCATGTGCACAGGAACTGGATCTTAATAACCCAAAGACATTCCGTAACCTTTCCAAACCCATGGGTGCTCAGACGGATGACCGACTGATTCAGTACAAGAAGAGATTCAAAGACTGGGAGGATCCGAATGGTGGGTTCATACAATAGATGCATTTGTTAAGCGGCAGTGGTGGCTCAGTGGTTAAGGCTCTGGGTTATTAATCCAAAGGTGGGGGGTGCAGCCATGCTTCCACTGTTGGGCCCTTGAGCAAGACCCTTAACCATCAATTGTTCAGTTATATAAAAATGCTGTAAATGTTAACTAAAGTTAAATTTTTGCTAGGCTTAAATAGTGATGTCTGATTCATGATTCTTGTGGGTTTTTGAATAGGTGAGACTCCGGCGTATCATTACGGAACTCATTACTCCTCGGCCATGATCGTAGCGTCTTACTTAGTGAGAATGGAGCCTTTCACACAGATCTTCCTCCGACTGCAGGTGAGGGAAGCGCAGATACGATCTTAAACAAATGCTTAAAGCATATGTATGTATGTGTGTGTGTGTGTGTGCGTACAGTAATAAGCAAAAAACACACATACATACATATATATATACATATATATGTGTGTGTGTGTGTGTGTGTGTGTGTGTGTGTGTG
>JBCNYG010000023.1:25315448-25326602 GCA_039654305.1 Porochilus rendahli | reverse complement strand
GGGGAACTGTGGTGATCTGTGACTAGTTGTTGGGGGACAGAGGAGATTAGTAACTCGGCTGTTGGGGAAGAGTGGTGATCTGTGACCGGTTGTAGGGGAACGTGGGGATCAGTGACTGGTCGTTGGGGAACAGTGGTGATCAGTGACTGGTTGTTGGGGAACAGTGGCGATTAGTGACTGGTTGTTGGGGAACAGTGGCGATCAGTGACTGGTTGTTGGGGAACGGTGGCGATCAGTGACGGGTCGTAGGGGAACGGTGGTGATCTGTGACTGGTTGTTGGGGAACAGTGGCGATTAGTGACTGGTTGTTGGGGAACAGTGGCGATCAGTGACTGGTTGTTGTTGAACGGTGGCGATCAGTGACGGGTCGTAGGGGAACGGTGGTGATCTGTGATTAGTCGTAGGCACCACCAGAATTCTAAACTCTAGGCACAATTCTAAACAGTGCCTGTGATTTATTCAGGAGAGCTTTATATGGTTCAAAATGGTCAATAACGTCTATTAAGTTTTGGGCTCAGAGAAAGATAAAAGGCTGCAGCTCAGCACAGAAAAGAAATGGTTGTCAGAAATATCAGTATAAAATGTCAGTGTGTATGCATTAGTGTTTTTCTTTTCATTGTTGATAAACCTGATTTGATCAAAAGGATGGAGACTGTAATGAAAAGCAACTAAGAGATATACAAAGAGTTTTGAAGAGTTTGTTTGCAAAAACAGATAAGGCCAATTGTTTTAATTATGAGAGAAACTATTTTTTTAAGTAGCTTTACAAAAAAACCTTTTTACAGTAGTTTTAAAATAAAGCTCTCATAAAATTCTCATAATTATAACAATTGGACTTATCTGTTTTTGCTAACAAACCCTTCTAATGTGAAAGTATGTGTTTTTATTTTTACATAACCTAGTTCAGATGAATTTGCATAATTTTATTGACTTTATGCTGACTTACTTTGCATGCCGTTTGAATGCCTTTTGTTGAGGTTTACAGCTTTATCAATATACGTCATATTTAAAATTACTGTTTTTTTAATGCTATAATTCACTTTATTTTGCCTGTGTACAGGCTTAGAAAAGACCTTTTGCTCTTTTGGTGAAGGATTCCCGCTGGTCTTTACACATCTGATCCACACGTATAATGTTTTAAGCAGTACAATTGCTGTACTTAATGGGTAGATATCTATAGCCGTTCACATAGGAAAGGGAGCATGGATCAGGTGTTGGATTATGTTACCACTTCTAGTACCTGGCTGGAAATTAGCTAGCTAATCAAGGCTTTCAAGGGCACCTGAGTTTCAGAGCTGGATATGTTTGTGCCGAACTCATTAGAATGATAGACGTTCCGGAATGGGGTTGGGCGTGTACAGTTCATGAGCAAGTGGAATTTCTACACTGTTTGGAGTGCTGTCTGACTTAATAAAAGCGTTGTGCCTCATTTTTCAGTTAGCAAGAAAACAGGTTTCGCCAGCTCAGGTGCAGTTACACATTCTTTGTTGAAAACATTCTTTCAACCCATTTTCCAGGGTTCTTCCTCTGTTTACTATCACAGTAACAAGGCAAGTTATTAAAAATGAACCGGAAGAAGAAGCCTTTATATTTAAACTATTTGTTCAGAGAACCTGGGGTCAGATCGCAGGGTCAGCCATGATGCAGCAGTCATTAGTCAATGCAGATAAGACTAGTTAAAGGGGTGTCCACACAGCACTTGATTGGCAAAGGGATTCGCTTTTGTTGTTGTCAGGTCTTGCTGCCTAGGTAACCCTCTCGCATGTTTCCTTCTTGAAAATCTTTTTGAGTGAAACTGTGAGCAGATCCCAGCTCGTTCACAACAGTAGATCTGTGACAGCTTTTATTATGATCAGTTCAGCGGCAATGGGATTTATGTGTCGCTCGTCACTTCCTGTGCAGACGTCGCTTAATAACCTTACTCAGTGTTATAATTGATTTCTGAGAAGTTGTGCAGCTTATGTTTCCACCTCAGGAATTCCTCATCAGCATGCAGGATTTTTCTCCTCCTCAGCACAGTGAGAGAAGTTGGGCCAAGCTGTGTCATGCTTTATGAAGAATAAGAGGCTTTGGACGAACGAATGCTGTAGCTTTGAATCAAAGCACACCCTCTTATTTGTCTATAAAATGAGCTGGATGTGGTTGGCTGTCTAGTCTCTCTGGGTTGTGTGTTTGCTTAGCATAAGGCCTCCTGGGTGAGGCTCTGCTAGGATTGCGCTCTTTCTAAACAGGGATTAGCATTTTTTCACCAGCTAATCAGCGAGCCAGCCTGGTTATCTGCCTCATTCGGGACCGGTCTGGATCTGAGTAATGTTAAACACACACATCTTACAATGGCTTTGTGTGCATTAACGTTGCCCAGAGTCCTTGTTATATACGTATCAGTTTATTCAGTATACACACAACAATTGTAGATTTATAAGTTTAAAATGTGATGTCATTGGTTGAGGTTGTGCATAGTTCCGTGACTTTATTTGACAGGTGCTTTACTTTAAATTAAGGCAAAATTTAGAGCTCATCACTCGAGGCTCAGGGCCAGTATTGGCTCTTTGGCAATGTTGGCATTTATTTTAAATTCGTATTCTTTAGGTCACCAAGTCAAGACCTTTAACCACAATCGAAAAGGCCTAGTTTTCGTCTCTATTTATTATACACTTAAGTGAAAATCGAAGTCCACTTATCTCAAGTACCCGGGTAAGGGTTCTACTCATTTAGCTCCTTTACAGCTCTGCTGTCTGTCTGGATTTAATTTTAACGCTGTGTGCTGGCTTAAAAACGTTACAGTAAATAAAATAAGTCTTTGTGTTTAATCTGTATAGAACTCCAGCTTCCTTAGGCCATAGTCTGTCCTCATTAAAAAGTTAGCAGTTAAAGGGTTTATCTTACACACATTAATCTGAAATTTCAGACTTGAATGACCCTCTCGTCAACTCCACTTGCACCCAATTCCCTCTCTCTGATGCCTAATTAGATCCAGAGAACATGGCTTTGAATCGGTTACTAATATTAGCGTTTGAGTTGCTTTTTCATCTCCTGCAACTTCTCTTATGTTCATCATGGGTTTTCTTTCACTAAGAAACTCCCCAACAATAATACATTTCAAAGTAAAATCAAATGCCAAATGTCCTGAATGCAAAATGGCTACACTCTGAACAGCACACCAGACC
Source organism: Porochilus rendahli (assembly GCA_039654305.1). NCBI lineage: Eukaryota > Metazoa > Chordata > Actinopteri > Siluriformes > Plotosidae > Porochilus > Porochilus rendahli. Next base: position 25,323,435 of record JBCNYG010000023.1, on the reverse strand, counting down.
AACACCCACGCACCCCTTCACACTCTAACTCACACCGAGGGTCAATTTGTCAAGTTAGCCTAATTAACATATCTTGGACTGTGGGAGGAAACTGTTGTACCCAGATGAAACCAACACAAGCACAGGGAGAACATCCAAACTCCACACAGAAACCTGAACCCGGGACTCGAACCCAGGACCTTCATGGGATCATATTTTTACTCAATTTGTTCAATTCAAGGACTTTTGTCACTATTTTATTCCCCTGAATCCATACAAACCAAACTGTTCCCTGGTTAGATTTCCTGCTTCAGCTCAAAGGTACGATACTGGGTCATGATCAGGAGCGAAGACCAGAGCATTAGTGGATCTGGAGGAAGTGGCACAGCTTTTGAATTTGATCCACCTGATCTGCAGCCAAGATTTAGCCAATAAATCGATATAGAAGGATTTCTCCCCCTTTTTCTCCTGCGCAGCTTAAATTCTTTACAAGCTACTATGTGAGCTGATGAAAAATTGCTTCATATGTTTAACTGTAGACCTGAATAGTGACTCTCTCTATTTTATTTTAAAGCAGGAGTGAAGTTGAAGAATGGTTCCACATATTCACCAATTATTCTACTTTGGTTTGCAGATTATACCACAAAATCCAACACTTTACTCTTTGTTTAACAGAGAGTGGCCTGCTGTGTTTACCTGGGCTGCACAGGCTCTGGTTTCTGGTTTAACAAATATGATCACGTTTTATGCTGAAAGAAGGTAGGAAATGTAGTTTTTATAGGTATTGTACTGTCCATGAGACATTGTTCGAGTTATGAGGTCAGTGTTATAGTCTGAAGGAGTATCATTTGTCAGACCTTTTGCATTACGTCCTTTGGCGTCCTTTGGGGAAAGAAGAGAGCAAATGCAAAATTTCGGGTTTTGCAACTGAATAATAAAATGAATACAAAAAAATGTTTGCAAATATATTTAAAAAACGAACACAAAGATTTTTCTCAGTGTTCCCCCCCAATTGTGTTACCTACCAAATCCAATCCACCAACTAGCTCCTACTCATGCAAGAGACAGTGAAGGCTTTATTAAAACACACACAAAGCCAGACAGTCTTTTCAAACTTCTGCCCATCACAGGGAGAAAGTGCTATCTACCCTATTCGGCAAACATGACCTGTTCAATGCACACGATGGAAGATTTAAAAAAATGCCGTGCCCTCCACAATTTAAACTTATGGTCTCACCAGTGTGTTTTTTTTTTAGTTATGCATATATTCAGGAGCCTCTAAAATTGTCAAAAATGTTCATCTGTGGATGACACCAAACATGCAATAATATTATTATTTAATTATTATTACTAGCTGTTTACGAGCTGTTTTTTTTAGGTGTGCAACTGACACTCTGCAACTAAACAATGCAAATTCAATAGCCTATTTTAGCCTAAAATGCTAAAAAAAATAAAAATAAATTACAATTAGTCAAGTCACTTGATCTGCATAAAAATCTGCATTTAAAGGAGTTGTGTTAGGATTTTTACCCAAATTGAGTTTCCAAAATGTGTCTTAATATGCAGTGAATGTCAAGTACTTGGCTATATTTATGGAATTTATAGCCTTTCAGCTTGTAAATTCAAATGTTGAGAGACTTTGAGCCCAAAATGGAGCAGGTGGTAATTTATTGCAGTATGCAGTTTTTGAAATCTTGTTGAACTGAACAGTTTCTAAGGCTTGAGCTTGTGAAACAAACCCCTAACAAACTTATGTATGAACCCAGTTCATGTCTAGTATCCTTCATTAACCAAATTTCTATTTATATGCATTAATGTCGTCTCTAATAACTATTCGTGACTTTTGGGCTGTTTCCTTCGAGAAACCATGACACGGCCCCTTTAATGAAGGAATGTGTGAGCAGTTGTCAGAAATATGCCACAAAGTCAACAGCCTGTATTGTGTGATCAGGGATTCCCCTGCCATATCCATAAACAGGATCTTAAAAAAGCCTTAAATCATCGGTTTGATAAACACAGCGCATGGAGTTTGTGACTCAAACTTCACGTTCAGTTGCTCAGTATAAGCTGATAATGAAATGCCTTCTAAATGTGAAACGACACGGAGGACATTTCTGCCTGACTGTCACTGGTACAGTATTAAAGCTCGTTCTGCTCTATTCTTTCTCTACTGACTCCTCAACGAACATAGAAGGAAAATGGAGTAGGTGACCTCCCCCAGAGACGGGTTTGAACTTTGCTCTACTCTGTCACGCCAGCTCGTGTTCAGTGGAGTTGCTTTTCTGCCTGGGTTGAATTTGCCTAGCATTTGCTTGCCTTTTGCTCTTTGATAAAAGGTCACGTAAGTGCAGCACCATGATTTTGGCTGTGTCTCTTTGACAGGTAAATGTGCGGCCCATGATTTTCATACAGGCTCCTGGCTGCAGTGCTGTGGCAGAAGGATGATCATAGCTTTAGCTATAAGCACACAGGACAACACGGTGACGTAGTGGCTAGCATGTCCGCCTCACAGCTGAATGGTCTGGGTTCAAGTCTCGTACTCGGCAAGGGCGTTTCTGTGTGGCGTTTGCATGCGTGCTTAGGTACTTCGGTTTCCTCCCACAATCTAATTCCAAATCGAATTGGCTGCTCCTAGGTGTGAATGAGTGTGAATAGTTTTGTGTGTGTTGGAACTGCAGTGGCCTAGTGAGCTGTTCAGGGTGTACCCTGCAATCGCCAGTGATGGCCGAGATAGGCTCCAGCCTCCCAACGAGCCAATAAGATTAGGCATTTTGGCAAACGAGTGAGTATCTTTACTGTGTACTAATAGTGTGTTGATTAAGCTGCACTTTTTATTAATCATTTCTCGCAGTACACCCGCTTTCCATTCTGTTGGCGGCATGGAAATCATCTCGGAGAATTTCGATCTGTATAAACAAGTGAATCATGTTATTGTTACAAGTTTGTAAAGATTTAGTTACGACTCTGTTGGGTTTCTGTGCGTAGAGTGTCATGACTGTGTTTTAGCTGCTAGTGAGCAGGGTTATGTAAAATTATCAACAAAAACAAAAGCCCTGCAACGTAACGCCCCGTGTGTTCGTTTATGCCTGCTGTGGAGTGTGACATCATAAATTTAGCCTCTGTTAAAGACATATCTCTTATAATTGAGTGAAAATGAGCAGAAAATCTCTATGCATGTTTTATAAGCCAGCTTAGATACATCTGACATCATCTCTCAGATGCTGCCAAACAGCAGCTGTTGCAGATCAGACAAAAAGAACAAGTGCATATGAGAGTGTAAACAAACCAAAGAGGAACGAGAGACTGAAAGGGTCTGACATCATAGTATTATACATATCACACTCTGAAAAGATATCATACTATCATATAAAAACCGTTTTTTTTTATTTTTAGCACTTGATCCCAATGTGTTCCCAGCCCAGGTGGGATATAGTGAATTGTGGGTCTATCCTGGGACCTCCTCCCTGTTAAGTGTTCCCAGAAGGCATTCTAATCAGATGTCCACACCACCTCAACTGAATCCTTTTGATGCAGATTGGCAGCGGCTGTACCCCGAGCTTCCCCCGGATGTCTAAGCTCAGCCTATCTCTGAGCCCAGCCACCGTTCAAAAGGAAACTCATTTTATCATTTTGTATCCGTCATCCCGTTCGTCCGTTCATGACCCAAATCTCGTGATTTTAGGTGCGGGCTGAAACGTATACTCCACATTAATGGTGCAATCTGGTTGGTCGGCTATCTCTGGATCATAAATTATTCAGAGTGGATAATGCGTCACTGGAAATGGCAGACAAACACTCAAGGTTTGCATTAGAGAGGCTGAAATTCTAGAAATTCAACAAAAATGCTATCCCAAAACGTGGCCTTCATTCTTTAAAATTTAATGAGAAGAATGTGAATGAGAGGGGGTGTGGCCAAAATGGAAAAATCTGCGGTTTTCAAGTTCTTACTGCATCTTTACTATGTCCTTCCCAGATTCTAACTGTATCTGACAACTTTTGACAAATTTCTTACCACACGCATAATTGCATGCCCACCACATTCAATGTGTTCTTAGTACAACCAATCAGATCACACTATGTGCTTACCACGCCCTTATCACTTTCTCACTGTGTCTGTCTGGTGATTATAAGTACTGCGGTGGTGGCTCAGCGGTTAAGACTCTTACTGAGCCGAAGGTTGTGGGTTCAAGCCCCAGTACCACCAGGTAACCTTAACCCTCAAGCACTCAGTTGGATAAAAATGATAAATGTTAGTCACTCTTGATTATTTATGTAAATATAAATGTACTATGTGCTGTGCTTTTTTTTTTATTTTATTTAATTCATGAATGACGTTGAGCTTATGTCCACATCTATGTTCATCAAATCCAGGGGCCTGCTTATGTCCCGTTAGCAAAGTATCTACTAGGTTTTAGTTTAATCATGACTATGTTAATGCTGTCGTTACGACGTCCTTATTAGGAGGGAGCTGTGTAGGTGTGTGTTAATGTGCATGTCCTGTGTACAGGAAACAGACGGCGATGATAGACTGGGCCTGGGAAGTGAAGGGGAAGGGGACCTGGAGGGCGAGGGTAAAGCAGAGACACCTGAGGCGCCGCCGTCCAATGACAACACTCCAGAATGTCTCAATAAAGCCCTGGAGGGCCTGTCATCAAGGTAACCCTATCATTTTCAGGTCTTGCTTCTTGTCAAGGCAAGAAAATATATCACACCCAAACAGTTCTGCTGAAGTATTTATGTTAAATGTTATTTATGACTCGGATCACAATACGCCTGAATGTGTTAAATCTAAATTAGGCCTAGCTTTGATGAGGACCTATCATTTATATTTTAAAGGATACTTATTCATTTAAAAACATAAATTCCACATCAGTCAAATTTTTTAATGTTACTGGACATCAAGACTCCATCTGCTACAATGACCACGACTAAATTTAGACGTGGAAAGTAAATAAGATGACAAATATACCGCAGGCATAAAATAACCCCCATAATTCCTGTGCCACAGAGCATGGTTGTTGTTGTAAAGTTGCACATTCACTTGCATGTCAACGGCTTTTTTTTATTTCCTGATCAAACAGCTCACATCTGGTGTGTCTATATACCAGAAATGAATTCTATATATAATGGTTTCCACTTGTTCTTTATGGATTTGCTATATTTTTCCTTTTAACACAACCGTCAGTGCTTTCAGTTTGAGAGCTCATCCCTACTACCTTCTTTCGGAAAGACTTTTATTCGCGTAAAGAATGTGGAATTTGATATCTACTAAAGATAAAACCGTTAAAATCAACACGGATTACTGGGGACGTTTGGCTGGGATTTCTGCTCCGAACCCGTGCTCTGTTCGGTGGGATTTGCAACATGGGAATTTGCTGAATGGAGGCGCCTGGGCTTGTCACCATTTCTGATGACTCGTCTCTCTGTCTCGCTTTCTCTTTATTGAGAGTATCTCACTCTCTCTATCTCGAACGACACTCAGCGGCTTTTTGGATCGCTTGCAGCATCTTTCCTCTAACATGACCCCACACTGAGAGTGTTTTGCAGCACTGCAGGCCAAGTGGTATTTTTAACTGTGGTCGCTTTGTTCACTTTGTGAACACTGTCATAATTTGTGAATGAACAAGTGTCTTCAGTGTGGATGTATGCTCCGGCGCCATTTTACACATCCACATTCCTGCAAATCAGCAGACTGAGATCTTATATCTCTGTTAGCTCTAAACTGGTTTTCTGTTGCTTATAAATACCAGCAGCTGTGATAAACTATAAAGTAGAAATGCCCGGGCGGCACGGTGGCATACTGGTTAGTATATCTGCCTCACAGCAGGAAGGTTCTGGGTTTCAGTCCCGGGCTCGGATGTTTTTGTGTGGAGTTTTCATGTTCTCCATATGCCTGCATGGGTTTCTACCGGGTACTCCGGTTTCGTCTCACAATCCGAAGACCTGCTCATCAGGGTAACTGCCGCTTTTCAATCTGTGTACCCAGCCTTTGCTCAGTGTCAACTGACACTGTCACTGACAAGAACAATTGAGTTCTTGCCTTTCCGTCACCCTAATAGAGGATTAGTTGGCCCTTAAGTGCACAACATAACAGAGTTATTATAGGGAGACATTAAAACAAACAGAAAACAACCCTATATACCATCGACATAAGAGCCTTGGGATGTCATTCCTGGTCCCGTCCTCCATTCATCCGTTTTCTTATCTGAGGTTTTGCTGCAGAAACCCAGGTATCTCTGTCCGAGTGATACCCTCTAGCTCTTCCTGGGGGATCCCAATGTGTTCCTAGCACAGACGGTATATATATATATATATAGATATAGATATATAGATATATATAATCTCTTCAGTGAATTCTAGGTCTGTCCTGGGACCTCCTCCCTGTTGAAGTGCTCGGAATACTTCTAAAGCAATCAGATGCCCACATCACCTCAACTGACCCCCTTTGATGCGGAGGAGCAGCGAATGGCGCAATCTCTGGATCATAAATTATTCCGAGTGGTTAACCCTTCACCGGAAATGGCAGATACACACTCAGGGTTTGCATCAGTGAGGCTGAAATCCATGAAATTTAAAAACAAAAACTACAAAAAAAGAAAATACAAAGGAAGCTACACGACGTGGCCTTCGTGTTTTTAAAGTACTTTATTCAGACTGAAGGAGTGCAGTCAGCAAACTGCTGCTAGTGATAAGTACATTTCTGTTAAATATTTAAATTTGTGGTTTTCTTTGAAGTGGTTTGCACGGCAGGAGGAAATTTGAACAGGAACACGACATACAGAAAAAGAAGAGTTAAGCAAGTGTTTAAGGAAATGTTACATTTGTGAGAAGCCACAGCGGAGTTTAAAGCTAGCTTTGAGATGGACCTAATGACTGGAGAGACCATGCGTGTTCACTGACCTCTGGCGTGGCACAAATTGGCGTATATAATGTCACACGACTCTAAAATGTTACTTCTGGTGGGAAAAGTATGCTAAATTGGGCGAGGGCGGGGTACACCCTGGACAGCTTGCCAAACCATATATATGTATATATATGGACAAAAGTTTATGTACACTTGACCATAATGGCCATGTGTTCCTTGATTGTTGGACATTCTGTTGGAATTCTTTGCTGTTAGAATAAATTTATCTCTACTCAGAAGGCTGTCCTCTAGATTTTAGAGAGTGGGCTGTGGGGATTTGTGATTATTCATCCACAAGAGCATTATTAAGGTCAGGCATGGACACCTGAGGCAGTTGTTATCCCAGAATGTGTTCAGTGGGGTTGAGGTCAGTGCTCTGTTCAAGTGACTCACGTTCACCCACTCTAACCTTGGTGAGGCATGTCTTCAAGAAACTGGGGGACAGTCATGCTAGAACAGGTTTGAGAATCTTGGTTCTAGTGAAGGGAAATTGTAACCCAGCAGCAGACGGAGACATTCTGCACAATTGTGGCACCTACTTTTGGAAGAAACTACTTATGGATCTGAGTGTCAAGTGTGCAAAAACTTTTGTATTTTGTATGTCTCTGTTGTGATAGCTGTAACTCTCCTGCTGACTGATCCAATTGTGTTCTGCAGTAAACTCTGTGTTTTCAGGTGAAACCCATAGATTAAATCAAGAGCAGACATTCAGAGCTATTAATTATTTAAAGAAATCAGTCTAACACGACACACCTGCGCAACAAGAAACGTGTTCATCGCTTGAAAAGTGGGTGTGTTCAGACAAATTGTCATATTTTAAGTTCATGAAATAATTGTTCGGGTAAAGGTGGGTGTTACTGAGTAGTCTCTGAAACGTAAAGCATCCACCTGTTTTATACTACACGGGAAATTGAGATAAGCAAACTAGAAACTAGAAAATATAAATGTTAACATTGGTTTTTATATATATATATATATATATATATATATATATATTTCAGTATGCCAGTGGTGGGTGAGCTCTGTGCACACGTGTAGTAAATAATACTATGGTTTTAAAATGTATTACATGGTAACATAAGTAAAGCGTAAACAGGATTTACA
>JBCNYG010000023.1:25222179-25233214 GCA_039654305.1 Porochilus rendahli | reverse complement strand
TAGCCGCTCCTTTTTATTAGCCGCATGGTTCAAAACCTATGAAAAAAGTAGCGGCTTATAGTCCAGAAAATACGGTAGATGTTTGTGCAGATAGGTTCTGCAGGGGGCTTTATGGCCTAATGTTTACGGGTGCAGAACATAATAATAATAATAATAATAATAATAATAATAATAGTATATGAAGATCGCATTATCAGCAGGTTATAAGTTCAATTCAGTAAATAACTTTGATTCCTTTTTTGTTGTTTTGTTTTTGCAGCCTACCATCTTTGGGACATTGATTGACAAGCCACTCTGTGACCACAAGTCAGTAAGTAAATTATTGCATCATTACCAATTTCAATTTTGATCTTAAAACAAATGCCAATCAATCATACTGAAAACATAAGATTTTTGTGTCTGGATTCCTTTTTAGATCTGTTATTGGCCTCCTATAATACTTAATTTAGTTGTCATACTTTTTTCTCTAAAGAACAGAGAACTATTAAAAAAAAGATCTTAGCAACACATTTGTGGAAGTATATCGTGGCATACGAGATTGGTGAGGACCTCAGAAAAAGAGTGGTTGATGCTTATTAACTTTGATGGAATAGCAAATTGTTACAAAACCATCTCAAAAGTGTCCGACTCCACCAATCCATCATAAGACAGATGGAGGATGATTTATGAAGACATGACGGAACCCAGGGTAAATTCTAAGCAAGAATAACAATGGCCACTTAAAAAAAAGTCACTGCCTTCCAAAAAGAACACTGCTGCTAATGTACAATTTGTTAAATATTTGTGTGGACAAGACTCAAGGTTCTTAAAAACAATTTGTAGATGGATGAGCCAAAATATAACTTAACAAAACATAAGTGTTATGCTTGAAGATAGGAAAACATTGCATTCCAGTGTAAGAACCTTATTTTATCTGTTAAAAAAAATTGATGGTAACAGTACCATGGTTTGGGCCTGTATTGCTGCAGCTGGGCCAGAACAGTTTGCTGCCATTGATGTAAACCAGTGAGATCTCAAACTGTATATGACTAATGCAAATGTCAGTGCTTAGCATTCCAACAACTTGGACATTAAATGGAGGCAAAGTTGGTCCAGGGTCTGAGAAAACATCCTATAAATACTACCCAGTGGCAAATGATTTATTTAATTGCTAATTAACATGTGCCTGAGGCTTGGTGGATGCTCCTGAACAGTTCCCAAAACAGAACCTTCAATTCAGCGACACCCAGCACACCTGAGGCATGTTATTGTTTTAATATATACTACAGGAGAACAAAAAAGGAAGCAAAATCATGAGTTTTATAGTTTTTTTTTATACATATTTTAAACATCAAAACAGCAGGTCAGGTGAGGTCTGTTCATTGTAGTATATACTACAATCAGGCATACTAACCCTACACTGCCTAATGGCTGCAGTTATAACCAGGCAACATGATAGACAACACACAGGAACACTTGTAGTCTGTATGCCTCAAAGTATTCTTTTACAACGTTTCAGGATGTTGGTTTCAAAATGATGAATTTCGCTGAAATGTTTGGAGTTTGCAATCCTGTACAGCACAAGGGCCATGCACAGCTCATTTACTGGGTAAATTATGGTCTAAAATATCACTCACCGTTTGACACTGAGCATTGTGTCACCTGTCTACACTTTGGGATTCTGCTGATGAGCAGATGTGCACATCGGGATAGTTTGGTCTGCATTTTTGTTTAAAAAATACAAGTTCTGGTATTTAACACGACCGGTCATGAAAAGGTGCTTCCTTTTTGGGTTTTTACTCATACATAAATAATCCATTACCAGACTAGACGTTAGGGTGTAATTAAAAGGTTCTGGTGGAGTTGAAGTGCAGTTTTATCTTCTATTTAGAGGATGTTAACAGTTGGAGGTCCTGTCCCGCTGTGTCACCGGTGAGACAACAACTGCATTTTCCTGAATCTAATATGACCTCGGGGGAAGGGACAGGTTTAGAGATGTGTTGAGACGGAGGTGGATTTGTGCCTGAGATTATGTTAACGTATGCACGTTGAACAGTAGCTCTCTCTGCGGGACTGGACACCAGAGAAAGTCAATGCACAAGATTAGTGCACAGGGCTGAAGGCCAGCGAGAGCAGCTTAAAGGATTAATATTAATAACACCACAAGCCAAATTGATTGTTTTTAGCAATGTGCTTATCCTTTGCGGCATCAATTTTTTATCTATTATGGATTGCAGCACAGGCAGTGAATGCATCATGTCTCGTTTTAAAATACTCCTCTACCCCATGCAGTGTAGTAGTGCATATTACAAATGGTTAATCCAGTCGGGAGTAAAGTGCTGAAATTTTTTTTTTAATAAAAAACAAAACAAAAAAAACCCCACAACAATATTTTTGAAGCAATTTTTTTTTCAATTCAACATGCTTTGCATCACAACTATCAACCAACGCAGGACCACCTGCTCCTGCTAAGTGACTTGATTTCCAGTCTAAATTAAATATTTCATCATCCAAGCTTGTTATTGTTATTGACAGTACCAACTTCTTCAAGTCCATGAATGTTTTTTTCTTCCTGTAAAAAAAGAATTTTTTTTTTTTTGCATCCAGCCACAGGAGCTGCAAGACGTTAATCAGCCATGATAGACAATTTGTCTGGCATTAGTGTATCATGATTTGATTGTTGATTGACCAGCTGCCTTAGGCTATTAGGCATGACTGGTATCCAATAGCAACTGACTAGCCGAGCATGCTGGGAGGGCGGAATGGTGGAATTTTAATGAGTGCTTGTTGGCTGGGGAGGAAATGATTTCTCATCTGTTTTAGCCACCAGCTTAAGACAGACCTAATCATCAAGCCTATTCGCCTTCTGACATTCACATGACAATCTGCGTCCTGATGAAATACTGTACATCCAGCAAGCTTTAATCCTTAAGAAACAAGAGATTCTTAATAATTGTATAGACTTAGGACTAGTAGTTGTCGAGTTTTGTTTTTACTACAGCAATAAACTCCTTAATCTGTTTGATCAGAAACAGCAGCTCGGACAATAGGGCCAACTGTCATTCAAGGGTATGTGGGTATGTGCTCTACATAATCTAAGGCTAACAAAAATGGTTTAACAACTAGAAGCACTCTGTGAGCGCAAACCTCCACCTCCTTTTTATTCTCATCTAAATATTACATTTCAGCATTCCGGATAATCAGATCCGGAATGCTGCAGGGATCCTTACGAAATTGACCAAATTTTATATAATATATTTTATTTATCTTATGTAGTTTTTGTGGAAGCATTGTAACCTTTACTTAAGCAGTTTATATTTAATAATAGAGAAATCTCGCTCTCAATCGTTCATTTACCGAACCACTGAATCCTATCAGGATCACCGGGAGGGTGGGGTACACCTTTAATAGCTCACCATACCATTGCAGGGCAAACATACACACACTTACACCCAAGGGCAATTTGGAATTTTGAACAAAGTTGGCTAATGTGCATGTCTTTGGACTGTGGCAAGCACGGGAAAATATGTGAACACCACACAGAAACACCCTGGGCCAGGACTCAAACCCAGGGCCTTCTTGCTGTGAGGCAGATGTGTTAACCACTACGCCATGGTGCTGCCCTGATGGAAAAACACCAAAAAGGAAAATGTGTATTTGATACTGGAAAGTTTATTTTTTGGATACTTTTATGGAAGAAGCCTACACTATCTCCAGCGAGAGGTAAAAAAACGACACTTTTCACATTAAATGTACCTATCTCAGTGGAGACAGTATTTATACACTGTGTCGCAGTGGATTAGGAAATCCCTGTTCGTTATAAGTCTCCAGTGGCATACGTTTTAATTCCCAGCATCTGCTGCTATATTTTCCACTTCCCCTTGAGTGATCACCAATCAGTGCAGGTTTTTCTAGGTCAGCAGTCACTATCCATCATACTTGTTCATTTGATGTAATGTAACAGGCTAGATTGCCATGGCAACAACAACAAAAAAACTGCTTTTATGTCACTATGCCAGAAAGATCGTGATATAACCCTCAGGGATTTGTGTAGTTTTTAAATGATTTACCCCAGTGGGCCATTGTCATGAAAAATTTTATATAACATACAGTACTGAAGAGAATGCTTGAAGCTTGATGCTTGAAGCTTCCTCCCACAGTCCTCCCACAGTCCAAAGACATGCACATAAGACAAACTAAGCTCCAAGCTGACCCAAGGTGTGAGTGTGAATGGTTTTGTGTTTTGCCATGTGATGATCGGGTGAGCTGTTCAGTATGTACTCTGACATTCACCCAGTGTTGGCTGAGATAAGCTCCAGCTTCCCCATGACCCTTGGAGGATTACGTGGTTTGGCAAATGAGTGAAAGAATGAGGTAATGTTTCAATTGAAATGGCGAACCAACATTCATGGTTTGTCACGGTCATTGATTCTGATCTTATAATTTTAGCAAAATTTAAGTTTACAAATTTAGTTATGGTTAAGAAAACTGGATTTATTCAGCTCCAAAACAGCAGGTCTTATGGGGTGTTTCTGGTATGCAATACACCTTTTGGTAGGTAGTCCAAAGAAAGGACAACCAGTGAACTAGCAAAGGTATCATGGGTGCCCAGACAATATTGATATTCATAGGGTGTGAAGGCTGGTATGTCTTGGTTGATACCACTGAAGAGTAACCTGTATGCACGAGTATGGTGGTGTAGTGGTTAGCACGTCCACCTCCCACCAAGAAGGTCCTGGGTTTGATTCCTTGGCTCAGGTGTTTCTGCGTGGAATGTTCTTCCCGTGTTTGTGTGGGATGCTATCGGTTTCTCCTGTTTCTTTCTACAGTCTAAAGACGAGGGGCAGCCGTGGCCTAGTGATTAGAGAAGCGGGTTTGGGACCGAAAAGTCACTGGTTTGATTCCCAAACCAGCAGCAAATATGTGTATGATGGCAGGGTGTTGAGCAGCATCTTCCCCTTCCTCTCCCTTCACAGCTGAAGTGCCCTCAGGCAAGCCCGGAGAGCACTGCAGTGTGGCTGCCCACTGCTCCAGATGTGTGTGTGTATGTGTGTGTGTTTGTGCATGCTCACTTTGGATGGGACAATGCAGAGCCAGTTTTTCCCTGCAGGATTAATACAGTATCTCTGAATAAATAAATAAATAAATAAAGTACGACAAACTACTTAACAGTCCTTTCTAACTGACCAATGTCTATTCTAGGCCCTAATTTTCAACAATGTGCTGCTTGGATACATGCCTCTGGGTTTTTTTAATTTAATTTTTTATGACATTCAGTACCATAGTACGGTTCTGACTGTTGATGTGTTTCCAGACAGATCTAAATTGCTCTAGACCTTCTCTTCTGGCCTTTGAACTTGGGTCATTCACCTGCTTCAAATACCAGCTGCACTTGCTTTAATAAGGGATAAAGTTCCCTAGGAAGCTTACGTAACAAAGCATTCATGTACAAGTAGGTGGGTCGAAAAATAGAAACCATTACTCCATGACATCATGGACATGACAAGTGTTTTTGCTTAAAGCTTATAGTTTAAAGATGAGAGTTGAGTTTTATGTATTAAATAAATGAATCTGGGCCGATCATGAGCACAGATCATATTCATTCATTCATACGCCGAATTGTTTAGTCTTATTAGGGTCACGAGGAGGTTGGAGTCTCTCTCAGCCAAATCTGGGTGAACAAAGCTGGAGAACACCCTGAACAACACACCAGTCCATCACATGACCAACACACACACACACACCCTACCATTGACACTTACACATAGTGGTAATTTGGAACAGTTAGTTAGCCTTAGTGTGCATGGGTTTTGTTTTTTTTTGGGTTGGGGTGGGGGTGGGGGTGGGGTAGGGGTTTTGGACTGTGGGAGGAAACCAGAGTACCTGTAAGAAATCAACAAAAGCACAGGAAAAATCTGCAAACTCCCTTGCTGAATCCAGGACATGAACCAAAGACTCTTTCCTACCACAATGATGCCCACACAGATAAAATAAATTATTATCTGTTTTTATTTATCTGTCCTTGAATGAACATGATTTCCTCTGCTGTCCCTAAGAATTTTGTTCACGGATCTCTAATTATAACTTGATAGCACTCGTGTAGTAGATACCAGATTACTGTAAGATACGTATAAGGAAAAAAAAACAGGTTGCGCTCAAAACAACACGGATGGTTTTCAAAATTTACACACTGCTCTGTAATTATAGAGAAAAATGTTTTCTTTCCTTCAAGAAGGAAAACGTTCACATCCAACTTGTTGAAACTGGAAGATCCAACTGGCTGACCTACATATGTGTTTTTCTCAAAGTGAAAAGGCTGCTCTGATGAAACCCTGACTTGGCTGTTTTATATGGACTACTCAATGTGGATTGGCAACGACACCCTCAATTTCCCCTAAAGATGAATTTCCTCTGGCTCGAGATTCCAATAGCAAACAGATTTTTGTCCTTAGTGGCCTAGAACAGAGCATTAAGAGCATTAGTAAGTTGTTAAGTTAGATAATAAATACAATAAAGATCCAGTTCTTGATTCAGCTTGTGCTTTGACCCTAGATGACAGTATCATGTCTCTACATATTAAACTAGTTTAAGATAAGGGAACAGTTGCTTTTGTGATGTAAACTTTACGAATCAAACTTCATCTGAAAATAGAAAATTGTTATTGTACATTAATTGGATTTTAATGCTGTCTCACAAAGGGTGGAAAGATTCACATTATCGGAAGACAAAACCCACTGTTTGCTAGATGTAGTGTTTTGTTCTCATGATGTAAAATGTGAAAATGAACCTCTCAAAACTAGCCCTTAATCAGTCTTGTATTTTTATGTCGGGGGGAAAAACCTTGCTTCTAATATCAAAGGAACATCCATCCTAATGTGTAAATCATTTGACTGCTTGGTTCATTAGCAGTAGAATAAGTGAGTCTTTGGTGGAGTAAATTAAGCTCTGTTAACAAAAGAAATCTATGTTTAGCCTGAAGTATCTAGGGAATATTTTTTATTCTTTTCATGTGTCTCATTATCTCTGGTAAAAGCAATTGAGTTGTATTTAATTCATGGTTTATGCTAGCTCTTGAAAAGCAAAGAGTTGATTTGGTTAAGAAAGAATCAAATTTGTGGTCAGTTGTTAAATTGTTTAGCTGGAACACATCCCTGCACGTCCTCTGCTTTCCTGTTGTGTACCCTAATGTTTCTCAAAGACTTACCTCTTTAGTAAAGTATTCAGCTTAGCTATAGAATTAAATATATACATATAATTGCTAGTTGAATATAGCTATAGAATTTTAGCTAGGATTAAATTGATTTGTTGAATTGTCAAAAAGGGCAGCCTGGTGGCATAGCGGTAAGCACATCTGCCCCGCAGCAAAAAGGTCCTGGGTTTGAGACTGAGGGAATTTCTATGTGGACTTTGAATGTTCTCCCATTCTTGTGTGGGTTTCCTCCGGGTGCTCCAGTTTCCACGCAAAGACGTGCACATCAGGCTAATTTGATATTCTTAATTGCCTCTAGTTATTACTGTGAGTGTAAATGATTGGGTATCTCTGTTGGACCTGCAATGGTCTGGTAATCTGTTCAGGGTGTACCCTGCCTTTGCTTAAAATCAGGTGGGATCCTTCCTCCTATCCAGAGTAACATTATTGCAAGTTCCAGGGAGAGGCTGTTGATCCACCATGTTTCCCGCTGGGTTAAAGTAAATAGTGATGAATAAATATGTTTAATTATTCTTAATTTGGCATTAGCAACTATTTATAGTGAAACCTAATATATTTTGCCTCTGAAGTATATTTTGCCTATTCCTAGAAAACCTGGAAGAAGTAGGGCCGGCAGAGCAAGCAGGGTCTGAGATGCTCAAGCCACACATAAATGCTTGGTCACTGCACCCACCAGGCAGTTACCTCCCAGTGGTAACTCCCAAAGCCTTGGGTACAGTTGAACGGTGCTGGCTACTTTGCAGCAAACATGAAAAGATGGGGCATCACAGGGTCAGATCTTTGTCCCAATGGCCAAATGCAGATCCACAAACATGTCCTAACTGACTGTAGTGTGACAGGTCCTCGCTGTCCACTCACAGAAAGTGACAACCCACAACTGGTGACTTATCAGCAACTGCCAATTTTGACTGCACCCGTAGTTGATATTTAGGAGATAATAATCTTTAACCAGCGTCTGGACCTAAATAACAGCCTGATTTTTTTCCTGTTATTATTATTTTCTTGGCCAGTATCTTACACTCCAGGTCCTCTTATACTCTCTGTCTCTCATTCTCTCGATTTATTAGCCTACTAAGCCTACAAGTCTTTCATCTTCATTACACTAAAACTAAACTTTGAATCTTTGATTTCAATCATTTGAATTATCCTTTTGTTGAACAAGAGGAAGCTGTGACAGTGTAATTAATACGTAGACCTTAAACAGTGTTGATTCTGACACCATTACCCTCAGTATGATTTGAAATAATGTGTGCAGTCGGGTAGAATAAGGTAGAAGGCACGTCTTTGAAATACAGCTCTGTGTGAAAATGCAGCTTTTAACAGTTATAAAGGTGGATCACACACCGCTGAAGATTTTTTTCAGTGCTGACATGTGACATGGCCAAATGAGGAAAACAAGATAAAGAAACAAAGAACACCTCACGTTTGTTCAGTAAGACAAAAGCATGTGTGTATGCATGGGTTTATGTTCTGATGGGAACCAAATGTCTTCAGAAAAGTCCCCATGAACAAAACATTTGTGATTATTATTGTTGTTATTATTAACATTAATTAAAAAGTAAAAAAAAAAAGGGTTTTAGGAAAGAAGTTAAATTTGGCTTGTAAAATTTCGTTCATAATTATTTCAATGGAAGCTCTACTCAAGCATAGCACTTTGTTTCTCAGCTAAAAAAGATCAGCCGGGCTACAGAGCCACAGGCTTTTTCCCAAGGCAGTAATTATTCCCTGGGGTGTATGTGAGAGTGTATGAGTGTGTGGGACGGAACAGGTGCAGGGACTGAGTGACTCTCTCAGCTCTGACTAATGGGGTCCTGAGGAGGGGAAGGTGGAGGGTGGTAGGAGGCGGCTAGTGCCGTCTCAAACTGACCTCAAGCTTCTGACTCGCCAAAGTTTATCAGTAAATCTACACACAGTATCAGTGTCTTACACAAATGAGCCAGGAGATTATCAGACCTGCCTGTGTGTGTGTGTGTGTGTGTGTGTGTGTGTGTGTGTGTTCAATGTGAAAATTCAGTTAAAATCTCATGTTTATTTACTAGGTATTTCTGACTCTTCCCTTTTATATACAGTACAGTTCATTTAGTGATCTTCATTGAGTGTTGGATCCTGATCAGGGTCCTGGAAGATCCAGAAGCCTCCCCCCAGGCTCTTCATGAGCAGGTGGATGATGCAGGAGAGCACACTCTGGCTAGTTTATGAGAAATAAATAAGATGCAGTCTATGTAATATACAAACTTTACAAACGCTGTAAAAGTGAACTTGGATATGAGTGCAGGTGAAAACTAATGTGTTAAAGTTGACAGGACTTCTTTTTAGGTCCTTCCCAGTTCTCGAGTAACATTTGTGTGTGTGTGTGTATGTGTGTGTTTGTGTGTGATTGGGGACGACACAACTCATGGCTGCAGATCCCATCTGCTTCACCAGCTTTTTGTGAATTTACTTTTAAGGTCATTATACCCTGAATTTGAAGGTTGCCTGTGTGTACAATTTTTGATTTCGCTCATGTTTTTTTTAAAAATGCCTTCTCCCAGAGTCACTGGGGTCAGTGGTTCCAGCAATTTTATGGTGTCCAGGCAGTACCAGTCTTTTTTCCTGAATACAAGTTATGCAACAGAAATAAACTGAATTTTTTTAAATGTCATTTCACCATTATTTAGAAGAAAAAAGCAAAGAGAAGAAAGATTTACATCCTACTAGTGTCAGTCTATGTGTGTATGAAAACATGTTTTTAATGAGACCGCTGAAGGGAACAGCCACATCTCACATTTTATTTCCTTCCGCCTGTCTGAGTCCATGAATGATGAATGAACATACCTCTCTAGTTAGATCATAATGAATCACCATAGGCAAGGACACGGTATTAAAGCTATACATTACACATTAAAAGTACTGGAAGAATGAATTACTAGACAACTGTATAAACTTATTTTTCATTTACTGTTTTTTTTTTACGTTATATGATCATATGCTCAAAGTTAGGTGGTACAGTGCTTAGCATGTGATTTTAAGGTCCCTTTATTTGTCTTTAAGTACTTTAAAGGTGCTTTGCCATTGTACCTGTCTGAACTCCTTTATTCTTATTAGCCATCTTGCTCACTGAGGCTATCTGACCAGAGGCTTTTATTCATTCCAAAGACTCGAACAAAACTGACCGAGCTATTTCAGTTGCTTTGCTTTGCTCAGGGGTGCAACAGTAGCAGATTGATGGAACCGGGGCTTGAACTGTGACCTTCTGATCAGTAACCCAGAGCCTTAACCACTGACGCACCACTACCCCCTAGTAAGATTAACTGGTTTATTGATTAAATGAATAAATTAATTAGATAAACTTTGAGTTCCAATGTTCAGTTTATCACAGACTCAGTTATCTAACTGCACACTTTGGATTAAAGTGTGTTCTGCTCTGAATCTAAACACAATGTTTGTCATTTTTCCTGATATAGTACAGGGTGTAGTTGTTCCAAGTATAGATAATACTTTAAATGACTTGGTTCGTAGGCTTGATTATTATGTTTAGCAAATGATGGAACTCTTGGATACAGTGCCTTGAGTATTCACCCCTTGATGGTTTCCATATTTACATATTTTGTGTTGGAAATGAATGAATGAAGATTTTATCCTTTGATTTACATAATGTCTAAAATTTGATGGTAAGACTGTGAAAATTGGTAGATTCACCTTTGACTGCAATTACAGCTTCTGGGATATATCTGTTTGCGCATTTGGATCGATATATTTTGACCCATTTGGGAAAATTGCTCAATTTTTGTCAGACTGAATGGATACCATTAGTGTATAGCAATTTTCTAGTCAGACTACAGATTGTCAATTTGATTGGGCTTTGAC
>JBCNYG010000023.1:25210921-25222079 GCA_039654305.1 Porochilus rendahli | reverse complement strand
AACAATAATAGTAGCAGCACAGTGATGTATTTATTAGCAATTAGCGCTGTCACCTTACAGCAAGCAAGTTCAGGATTCACACCTTCGGATCAATCAGGGCCTGTCTGTGTGGAGTTTGCATGTTCTCCCTGTGAGTTTTCACCGTTCCAGTTTCCTCGCAGAATACCACTTGAATTAGATTTACTGTTTACTCTAAATTGCCCAAGGTGTCAATGTGTCTGTCAATGGCTGTGTATCTCTTTGTGTTAGTCCTCTGTTGGATAGGCAACCTGTACGGGTTGTAGCCAACCTCTTACTTAAATCGTACCTATGGTGAATTTATATTACCAGATATTTAAAAAGGTCACATATAACATTAGCAATTCCATCCGGCAACGTCAGCCCATGCCTGATTTTAAAGTGTGCGTGGGTGCTACTACTCTAGGCATGCTCAGAAATGTGTTGCCTTTCCGATTGTCTGTTCCAGCCTGGAAGTGACTCAAAAATTTTGGGCGGGCTGGGCTACGTCGCTGACGCGTATAGCATAACACATTATCGGCCAGTGCTGAGCTGCACAAACATCAAGCGCAGAAATCGTGGAAAACATTCCTTTTTGTTTTTAAACCAGCAGATGACAGGAAAGCCGATTTGGCAAAACATTAGCTAAATCAGCCATTTTGGATTTACTGTCACACACATCTCTGGCAGCGTTCTTGTCCTTTTCCAGAGTTAAAGGATGTGACGTCTCACTGTCTCTACAAGACTCCTCCCTCTCTGGTTCAAATAGGTAACTATTTACACCCATTTTCTCCAAATTGCTAGCCACAATTTTTTTAAATCACCCAAATATTGCTGAATACTTGTTTACTTGCGCTGGGCAACCCTGCCCAACGTTTAAAGGTATTACATATGCACAGATTATGCTGTAAGGATGACCAGTACTGGTACTCTTTAACATCAGCTGGGATTGACTCCAGCTTCCCCATGACCCAAAGTTGATATGATGCATAGAGAGTGAATGGATGCATGTAATATGAGATTTCGGAACCAAACCATAGATTTTGAGAATTTTGTCCTGGTCTTCACGATGCTTTTTGTTAAGGTTTTTTCGCTAATAAAAATGGAGGACTTTGAGGGAACAGGTGTATCTCTGTGTGTACTGTGATCATGTGACACTTGCACACACAGGTCGCTCTATTTAAATAATTATGCAACTGTTATGGAAACTGGCAGCACCAGAATTAATTTAGGGCTTTCAATGCATTTGGAGTAAATGGTTCAAGGCAATTACTGTTTTTACTTTTTATAAATTGGGAAACTATACTGATTTTCCTTCTACATTATTATTATGGTTGATTTTGAATCACTTCAAGTTAATCCATACTTGAGGTTGCCTTTCTGCAAATGCCTGCTTTTTTATTTCAGTCCTACAATCCATTAAAGCCTGATAACGATAAATCAACATGAACTGAGGGCCTTTTTTTGTGAAGAGTTGTGTTTTCTTGTTCTTTATATCTCTGAAGCATGATTTCCTTCATATTGAGACTTCCATTTGTATAGACTGAATACCACAAGGACAAATATCTGTCTTTCATGCCTCGATAAATCTCTATGTGCTCTGACTTATTCGCTGAATAGATTACAATTATCGCCCTTGCTAATCTTTAGATTAGCTTGTTAGAAATGAAATGTCATCATAGGTTGCAAGTAGGTCATGATCATGTAGACAAATCACAGACATGTGAGCTATACAAACAAGTGTGGTCATTATTGCGGGTAAGTCATACATCATGCTGCATTTTCTCTGTACTGGAACAAATATGGTTACATGTAGAAGACAGAAAATCAGCTTGAATTAAACTTGACATGCTCAGAACATACAATGCCAAATAAACCCAGAAAATCTAATATGTGGAAGCAAAATCACATTTCATTTAACATTTTAAACCAGGGTGGCATGATGCTACACTGATTAGATTATTTTGCATGTTCTCCCGCTATTTGAATGGGTTTCCTCCCACATACATTAGTTTAGCTACTATATAGCTACTCTAAATTGTTTATAGGTGTGAATGAGAGTGTAAATGTTTTTTTTCTGTCTGTGTAAAATCTAGGATAAATTGGAACCGGTGTTCAGGTTATACCCTGCTTTCACCCACTTTTTTTAGTCTATGACTCCACACAAAGTCAATTGAGATAGGTTCCAGCTTCCCTGTGTCCGAATGAATGAATTTCAAACCTCAGACAAGCCATATGTAGATAGAATAAATATATAATACTATAAATATAGGGCGGTATGGTAGCGTAGTGGTTAGCACATCCATCTCACAGCAAAAAGGTACTGGGTTCAATTTCTGGATTCTGGTGTTTCTGTGTGGAGTTTGCATGTGTGGGTTTACTTTGCTTTCCTCCCATTTACATTTACAGAATTTGGCAGACGCTCCTATCCTATCATTTTTATACAACTGAGCAACTTAGGGGTCATGGGCCTTGCTCAAGGGCCCAACAGTAGTGATAGTGGGGACTGACCTTCGTATTAGTAACCCGCCTTAACCACAAAGTCACCACTGCCACAGTACAAAGACAACACATTACATGAGTATGAGGTTGTGTGTGTATTGGATCTGCGATAGTGTGGCGAGCTGTTCAGGGTGCATTCCACCTTCATGTCTTCTTAGATGTCAATGTCAGCCTTCCTTCTCAGGATTAAGTAGGAATCCCAACTAGGATTAAGCTGTTTGGCAGTTGAGTGAGGATGAGTGAGAATAAAAATATATAAATAATATATATAAATAAAAAATATAAAATATAAAAATATAAATTTATGCACCTGGCACAGGTGGATATGGGTGTGTTTTTGAATCCAAATGTCTACAGACTGAGTATAAGAAATATTAACTCTGCTTTGTGTGTGAGCAATTATATATGATTGTTGCACATCTACAACACGTTCATGGTGACTCATATTCATACAGCGACACTTCTGACAAAATTTTACTGTCTGTTTGATTTGGAAAACCACAGCAACAGTTAAAGTCAACCTGTGTTTTTTTTAAGTCGACATATTCATAGGCTGTAGGCTGCATGAGCGACCCACTTTATTGTATAATAATAATGTTTGTAAATGTACATACTGTGCTGTGAGATGTTACAGATTTTGCATATAATTCATTTGTTTTTCATCCAGAAAGAACTACCTAATCGCCGGCGCGGTGGCGCAGTGGTTAGCACGTCCGCATCACCACAAGAAGGTGCTTGTGTGGGTTTCCACCAGGTACTCCGGTTTACTCCCACAATCCAAAAACATGCATAGTAAGCTAATTTGTTGTTTCAAATTGCCCCAGGTGTAAGTATAAATGCTTGTATGTTTGTTGGCCCTGCGCTGGCCTGCCGAGCTGTTCAGAGTGTACACCACCTTTGCCTTTAGTCAGCTGAGATGGGCACTAACCTTCCCACAACCCAAATTAAGTGGCTTTGAAAATGAATGAATGAAGAACCACCTACTCTATATGTTATCCCGATTGAGCGCGACCCGGCACTTTTCGGCAAATTACAATTGTGGAGAAAATGGTACACAAAAGTGAAAGATCATGAGCTAACTTGCTATTTGATTCTCCAATTGTACAATGGATACCGCTGGTATGGATTTTGTAGGAAAACAGCTGGAGAATTAAATATGGAGGTGGTGTTTGCACTATCGGGGCACTTTCCTCCATTATTTAATTTGCAGACAGCTGTCGGGTTTCACTAGATACATCAGATTCAGCAAACATACAATACATACAAAAGTATGTAACCACCTAAGCATCGCAACCAGATGTGCTGTTGAACATCCCTTTCCAATAACGCTGACAGTAATATAATGCGGATCCTCCTCTTTGTTGCTGTAACTGTCTCCACTTTTACAGAAAGGCTTTCAACTAGATTTTAGAGATTGGAATTGGGGTTTAGATTATTCAACCAGAAGAGCATTACTGAGGTCAGCATGACTGAGTTTTGGTTAGATTGATGCTAGATGAGGAGGCCTGGGAGTCACTCGGTGTTCCTGTTCATTAAAACTCAGGGTTCTGTGTATTTGAGTTTTTTAACCAAACTTGTCAAACCAAGTCTTCATGGACCTCACATGGTATACAGGGCACAACCATGCTTGGAGACGTGGGCCCAATACTTCAAGTGAAGGGAATGTTTAATACTACAGCATACAAAGATAGATTAGATAACGGTTTGCCTCCTACTTTGTGGCAACAGCTTTGGGACAGTGGGATGTCCACATAGCTTTAGCATTATATCATACATTGAGAAAAAAACATGTGATTGACTTAATACCTCTAAAACCTCATTTAGGAAAAATGTTTATTTTTATTCGCTATACTTTGGTATATACTGAATGCGTGAATATCATTTTATCCTTAAATATAATACATGCTTTAAACTCTTGAGAATCGTTTGGCAGCATTTCTTCTTAAGGAGAAACATAAGAAGACTAAGAAGGAGTAATCCATCTCACTATCTGGATGAGAGCTTCTATACCAAGGAGATTCAAGCACCACAACACAGATGAAAGAAGTGTGTAGATCACGGGGAAGATGCTTAAAAAATAAACCATGTTTGGTTAAATTCGACCGTTGTATCATGGTTCGCCTTTGATCATTTCAGCCCACCGCTGTAGCGGCTAGGCTGGTTTTTTTCAAACTGCTTGCCTCAGGGATCACGCAACTGACTCAAAAGATGCATCAACATCTCTAAGAAATCAGATTCATGAAAGTTGCATAACAGATACAGCCCCAAGAACTACAGAATAATTTGATTATATTTTCTACCAAATCATGTTAAATATCACATGCATCCTGGTGCTTTAAGACAGTCTTGTTTTGATATGCATGAAGTGTTAGGTAACATCACCTGCATCTAAGAATTAAAAAACAAAAGGAAGAAAGAAAGGAAGGAAATGTTTGCGGAGGCATTTTAGTCAGATGCCCGAGCCACCGCAACTGGCTACTCTCAATATGGAGGAGCAGCAGTTCTACTATCTCTAAGGGAGAGCCCCACCACCCTGCAAAGGCAGCTCACTTCAGTCGCCTGTATTCGTGATCTTGTTCTTTCGGTCACTACCCAAAGCTTGTGACCATAGGTGAGGGTTGGAACGTAGATCGACCTGAGGGACACGGTCGAAAACCTTCTCTAAATCCACAAAGCACATGAGGAGGTTGAGATTGAGATTGGGCAAACTCCCATGCCCCCTCTAGGATTCTGTAGAGTCTATTGAGCTAGTTGAGAGTGCTTTGGTCAGAATGAAAACCACATTGTTCCTCCTAAATCTGAGGTTCTACTATCGGTCGGATCTTCTTACTCTTGCATAGACTTTTCCAGGAACTACCTCCCCGGTTTGTCAATCGATGACCATGCAAGTTCCCTCAAAATGATGATACAATCCCTCAACCCCCCACACTCATCACAGTTCTCTCAAATCTTGGGAATCGCAGACATAGTGCCACAGTATAAACCCAGGGTGTCTTGCTTTCTTTGCCATGTACAATACACTATTTCTAAGCAACTGTGTACAAACACTGGAGAAACCTTCTCATTTCATGGAGGAAATGATATGTGAACCATGGCATTTTCAGCTACATGCTCCTTGCCATGATCTCCACATCACAAGAAAAAGAATGTCTGACTTCAAATGGACGCTAATAGATATTTATCATGCATTGTGCAAATCTGTGCGATATGTGGTTCGGGTCTTTGATTTCCACCACTTTTCATGTTTCATTAAACTTCTTTGAGCTTCTGTTCTTAAGGAATGTGAAATGCCAAACAGCTGTGTTTACCACGCTGCCAGTCACTTTGCCCACATCTCTGCTTTTAGTGGATCTAAATTTAAAGCACATGTTTACAGTGGCTTTGAGGGAAAAAACAGCCCTCGCCCTGTAGTATATGAACCAAAACACCTCAGGCCAAAACAGGGCTAAGTTCAGCCTCTTGCATTGCATAAGTGTTCTATTGTCCTGCGGTCCTGCTTCCTCTCTTTTCCAGGAAAGAATTTGGTGCTGTTTTTCCAGGCTTCTTATTGAGACAGTAGCAGATTAAACACAAGGATGAGACAATAACAGAGCTGAACTCTGCTGTGTACAAAACAATCATGTAGCAGATTATTTTTGTATCACTTCACAGCGAGATGCCTTCACTGTCGCTTTCATGGGACAAAGCGAGCCACGGCCGGCTCCATTCGAGCGAGCTTTGTTTGGCATTTGGCATGGCATCTGTGCCATCTGTCTCTACATTCTTTCAGGCTCCGAGGGTATTACCAAGACTATCAGGAGAGCAGAGCAGGCAGTCTCTCAGGTCAGCATGAGAACTGAAAACTGACCTACATATAAAAATTTTTTGTGGGTCTCTTTTATAAAAATGTTTTGCTTTATGTAACGGAAGGTGTTGGCTAAGATATGCCATGTTCATCAGCTCCTTTCAGCTTTCTCTGCTTAACCTCAGGCTAAAGCCAGAGTCGCTGAGGCCTCCCTTTTAAACTTGTAAGGTTTTGAAAGGCCTGATGTAATTTAAGAAGATTAGTGTATGTCTGTGTGTGTGTATCGTTTTTGGATGGCTAATCAGCTGCATCTTTGTGTTGTATGATAGTGAAATCACTTTGTGAAATTTAAAAGTAACGTGAGAATCCCCACTGAGTGATGATAAAAGTAGCATGCAGCCACATAGTCGCTTGACTGGCCAAATGTTGTGCACATTTGTTGAATACATGCAGGAGTGCAGGGTCAAAAACGGGCTTGTTCAGCTGTCATGGTGAAGACAGCAGAGAGTTGGACCACCCCCGTGCTGGCCAAGAATATCCTTTTTTTTTTTTTACCATCATGTGTAATGATTTATAAGTACTAAAAGTATGCTAATAGAGCAGGTGAGTGCTTTGTATGGCTAATTACATATGATTTAATTATGAAACATTTTATTTGAAATAACACTTACATTAAATTAAAGTACAGTGAAATGGTAATAGCTGTGCTAGTCTAACTCATAATCCTGTTAGGGTTGCGGGAAGGCTGGAGCATATTTCAGTCGAGGGTACACCCTGAACAGCTCGCTAGACCATCACAGGGCCAACGCACATACCCACCCGCTCACTGGCAATTTGGAACAACCAGTATTGGGAGAAGGATGATGAAGATGGAGCAAAGAGGAGATTTATGGATGTGGTGAAAGAGGACATGCAGGTGGTTGGTGTGAAAGAGGAAGATGCAGGAGACAGGGACAGATGGAAGAGGATGATTTGCTGTGGCGACCCCTGAAGGGAGAAGCCGAAAGACAAAGAAGAAGAAGTTAGCCTAATGGGCATGTCTTTGGACTGGGGGAGGAAACCAAAGTACCCAGAGGAAACCCAGGCAAACACGGGGAGAACATGCAAACTCCACACAGAAATGCCTGGGACTTGAACCCAGGATCTTATTGCTTGTAGGTGGATGTGCTAACCACTTTGTCCCCGAACCAGTGCTAACCACTGTGCCTACCTTACAAATCTCAAATTCCCAAAATATACCTTTTTGTAGATTGTTGCCATAATGACCACCATCAGTACATTTGTACTTTTTTTTATTTCAAGGGTGAGAACATATATGTCTGATTTAAAGGATTAAAAACCATAAACAAATTAGGGTGGATACATCACTTACATATACACTCAGGATCACAAATTACATGCTTGTGTATTCATTTTTATTTGTAGTTGCCCAGGTTTAACAGCAACTGAAGAAAATTTTGTGTTTGGTTAACCATTATTCTGTGATGCACAATGGAGCGAACCTTAAAACCCTTCAAATTGAAATTAAACGTTTAAGTTACGTTGACTCATTAAGCTATCCTACACATATCGGTTGAGTTGTGATATGACTGATGTTAGAGTGTTCTGTGTTTTTTATTTTTTATTAGATGGGTTTCAGTTAACAGGTAATCTTGTCAGACTCAGAAACAGGCATCTGGAAACACTGATGAAAGTAAAATGAATTATATCGCAAAGCTCTCATCTGTGTGTCATGAGTTTTACCCATACTCAGTTGGCAAAAGGTCATGTAAATATGCAATGAATGTATATGATACTAGTCTGTGTTTGATAAACAGCCTTAACTTGCAAATCAAAGGGCGTTTACGAATCTCCCTTGGAGTGGATAGAAATGGATTGCAACAAGGACTTTTTTTTTAAAGATCGAAATCCCCTTAAACAAATATACAAACTTAATTCATGCCTAGTACTCTTTGTAAACCAAATTTCCATCGAGATTGTCTAATTTTTTAACTTGATATATATGTTATTTAAATTATTTTATTTCCTTTAAATCAACCATGACACTGCCTTAAATATGTTGAGAGAAAATGAAGATGTTACCCACACAAAAAAACACTCCCCTGCCAAAAACATTACATGCTTTAATATTCTTTTGCTTTGATTACACCATGCATTCTCTGTTGCACTGTTTCGATAGACTTATGCAATGCCACAACTTTTACTTCCAGTAAAACCGTTGTATTAATTTTACAGTGAGATCCTGTGTCGAGTATGGGAGGGTTGAATCATTGCATGCAGCCTGCTCCATTCCACTTAACAGGGTTAAGGTCAGGACTGCATGATGCCAATTTATGTCTGTAACTGATTCCTCATGCTCCCTAAATCACTCTTTCACTATGTGATGTGAATGAAAGAAAAGAAGGGTTGTCAGCTGGCTTAATTTTATTGTCACTTAATGTTGCTGAGCCTCGACCTGGCCAACCGAAGCAACTAGTTCACAACACTACCTCCAGAGGCTTTTTCAATGGCCACTTTGCATGATGGGCACATGCCCTTGCCTTCTTACCATGACACACCCATCATTTTGGAACAAAGCACATCTGGACTCTGCAGGTACAACATTTTCCTATTGCCTCAGAGTCTGATATTATGCTCAATACAAACTGAAGCAGATTATTCTGATTCTGAATAATTTCACCAACAACTGGTTTTCTTATAAAAACACTGAAAGGCGAAATTGTTTAATCCCAATTCTGAGTTCTTGTTACACTTTCACTATTAAAAGTCCAGTGTTCTACTGTTCATTTTTTATGATTCAACTTCAAGCGTTTATATGATTCCCGACTATGGTCAGTTAAGAATTTCTTTCTGACTACATTGGCTGTGTAAAATTGACTGTTCAGTACCATCCCCCCAGGTTTTAATAATGCGTAGGACACTTCTTAACACAATTTTAGTAATTACAACAATCTTCTTAGTTGTATTATTTACTTGATGGGTCAATCATTAAACCCTGCTGACCCTCACTAAATCCTAATTAGGGTCGCGGGGAGGCTGGTGCCAATCTTAGCAGTCTCTGGGCGAAGGCAGAGTACACCCTGGACAGCTCGCCAGGCATTCGCAGGGAAGAAACACACTGATGGCTGCAGCTTACTCTTGACGAAATATATAACTAACATATCAGCTAAAACATATTAATCACTGCAGTAATTACCCAATCAAAGGGTCTTGCCTTTTTGCTCATTTAAATTCAGGTGGTTACTTTTTTTGGGGGGGAGGGCAATGTATTACTTCATGAGACGCCTTATCACATGTAACCAGAACATTAGGCAGTGACTTGACTTGTTGCAAACATAAAAGGATGATTATCACCTTTACTGTCAATGCTAGTTTAATTAAAATGAGGTAATCTGATGTCATTCCTGACATGACTTTTAGTCATGCTGATTAACAGTCATATTAATCACATGGCTAATACAGTATATTTAACATTAACATCATGGACATCATGGACAAATTCAATTCAATTCAGTTTTATTTCTATAGCGCTTTTTACAATTGACATTGTCACAAAGCAGCTTTACATAGTAAAATTAATTTAAGGAGGAATCTTAAAATTTTCTACAACCCCAAACACAACCCCCTACACATTAAGCGTAGAGTGTAACTACTGCGCAGTTTTATTAAAAATCTTCCAGAAATATTAACTATGATTGGATCACCATCAGACCCCACAGAACTCGAATAAAGCTACCGAGTGCTTTGAGTCAAATTTAC
This sequence comes from Porochilus rendahli, assembly GCA_039654305.1. Taxonomy (NCBI): domain Eukaryota; kingdom Metazoa; phylum Chordata; class Actinopteri; order Siluriformes; family Plotosidae; genus Porochilus; species Porochilus rendahli. The sequence continues at coordinate 25,212,037 of JBCNYG010000023.1, read as the reverse complement.
GATATACGCAAGATAATGTAGCTTCTTTGAAAAGAAACCCAATTACAGAGAAAAAATTAGCACCCTGGTATAATGATCATTACATGCACAATAAAACAGAACACCCATAAATTAGAAAAAAATGGCGTCAAACTTAATTAATGTTATTTCAACTAGCATGGAAAGAGAGTCTCCTTAACTATAAAAAGCTCTTAGTGCTTCTAGAGCAATAAATTTCCTTAAATCTAATAGAAGAAGAATAACAAAAATAATCCAAAATACTTATTTAATATTGTTGAAGTATTAACTTGGAATAAGACCATAAATAAAACTTGCAGACTGTCATCCTATTGCAGTGACGACTTCATGAACATAACTTGTTAAAATTGAAAATATCAGGCAAAAAATTGATTCCCTAAACTTAAAGTCAGATATGTCATTAACTAAAACAGCAAGCAAGAATACAAAGCCATTAGATCAGCAACTAGAGAGTTTTAGCCCCATTCAGGAGACAGAAATAATCTCATTAATGTCTTCATCTAAATTTGATTTAGATAATGGTGATTTCTCTATACGTTCTAATGTTAAGTTTGGAATTCCTCAAGGCTCAGTCTTAGGCCCACTGCTTTTTCTTTATACATGCTCCCTTTGGGTAATGTTATTCGAGAACATGGCATTGGCTTTCATTGTTACGCTAACGATACACAGTTATACATTTCAGCAAAGCCAGATGACAAAAACCAGCTTAAAAAAGTTGAGAACTGTGTAAAGGGCATTAGAGACTGGATGTTTTTTAACTTCATCTTACTAAACTCTGATAAGACAGAAATACTAGTACTCGGATCACAGACAGTCAGAAATAAGGTCTCTGATTATGTAGTAAGTTTGGATGGTGTTTCAGTTTCGTCGTGTGTAGCAGTTAATAACCAGCTCAGAAATATTTGCTAAAATAAGAAATATGATGTCACTGCATGATGCGGAAAAACTTGTTCATGCTTTTATCACCTTGAGATTAAATTATTTTTATGCGTTACTCTAGATGTACTAATAGGTGCATAAACAGTTAGTCCAGAATGCAGCAGCAAGAGTTCTTACTAGAACCAGAAGACACGAGCATATCACCCCCATCTTATCTAC
>JBCNYG010000023.1:25187261-25202227 GCA_039654305.1 Porochilus rendahli | reverse complement strand
TATAAAGACAGTAATACAGAAATTTAGCACAACAGTTATTTAAGTACAAATCTAACCTGGCTGAGGTGAGGTTTATCTGCAGGAATGGCAAAGGCAAAAAAAACATGTAGAGCAGAATTCATGTGTCGATTGTAAATTCATATGTGAACTGTGAGCAGGTGAACATTTCATGGGGTTTTTCATCTGTTACTTCAAAGCCAGTGTTACTTAACACAGATGACATGGCCTGTGTCCTGCTTTGTCTCTGGGAGAAGTAAATGTTCAGCTAAACAAGGATCAGAATGTAGCAATTACAGTAATTACAGTAGTTGTTTTTGAGTTTCTTAGATGTGTGTTTTGAGTACTACGAAAGGCACAATGATACGTCTGTAAATTGAGGAAAGAAAGGTATATTTTAATAAAGGCAAAGAAAGGTGGCACACCTTCAAAGAACATGAGAGTAATCTGAAGTGGTTATACTGTCATGTCTCTGTAAACAGCTTCTATTATTAACTCCGAAAGTGTCATGGGTGTGTGTGTGTGTGTGTGTGTGTGTAAGTGTGTATGTGTGTTACTTTGTGTTCTTCAGATATGCCACTATTTTGCATGAGTTGTATAAAACGAACATTTCTTTATTTGGGTAACACAACAAAAACATTTCTTTTGGACACATAGGCCCAGATCCACTGAAATGACATTTAATAGGTTCTGATGTGTGACACAATATAATGTGTCATAACACACACACAGTTGTAACCTGTAAACGATTCGGTCAGGCTTTCACCCTAATGCTGTTACTTCATGGTAGACAACAGTAGATTTTTCCCTACTGGGGGTCAAGCAGTATTATCCCACAAGTGTTCCAGGCACTTCCACCTGAATACTTGAAATCTGGGAAGCTACATTGAGAGCCTTGAGGTGTGGCTTCCTTTTCTGAAACGTTTGGTCATGTTGAAAACATGTTTAACTAGCTACCGTGTCTTTTGCATGTTTCTTCTAACCATATTTGTGATTTCTTGTGTCCAAAATCCGCCGGAATGGCCACAGTAGCCCCAGCCACAGTTCGCACCTAAGCCGAAAATGTGCGACCTTTGCATAAGCGTTACGCTCAGTCAGGGAGCACAAAGCAGGGGTGTGAATCCCTCTAGGAAACGGGTAAGCTCCTGTCATCTGCAGTTCAGAGGAAATACTTTGGTACACTATAAACCCAGTACAGAAGCATTCCATTCAAGTTCATTGGTACACCAGTTTTATTAATACAAAATATAGTCACAGTGCAGCCTTAGAGATCCAGGTGTAGAATTTGATCATTAATTGAGGTATTCAGAGGTGACTGTGGCATGGAAAAACTCCATGAGGGAGAAATCTTGTAAGCACTTGCTGCACTGTGCAAAAGTCTTAGGCACATGCATAGGAAAGGTGTAGAACAAAGATGCCTTATACTGTAGTTACATTCAAATAATGACATTAAATTAAAGATCTCTACATAAAAAATTCTATAAAGATCAGTAATAAATGAAACTAATTCAGTATTTGGTGTGATGACTTTACAGATGATCTTACAGAACCAGCTACAGTTCTCCTGGAAATGTTTATTTGCATGTAAATCGCGGCAGCCTTCATTATATTTTTATCTGAAAAGTGGTCCATTCTATGTAATATGCTGCTTTCTATATTGATATACTGAACAAACTTTTTTTCATGTAACATTTATGTGCTGAAAAACTAATGTTTGGAAATCCAAAGTGTTACTAAAGTGCTAATATACAAATTATAAAATAAAAATCTATATCAAAGTTTATATTAAAAAACAATAGGGTGCCTAAGACTTTTGCACGGTACTGTATACCAGAGTAAAGTCAAACAAACTAAGTGTGTTGAAACACTGTTTAGTACTAGCATATAGTGAAGAGTCCTGGGATGGCCACAGTTTTAATAGTCAAACAGAAGTTATCCAGTGAAACTGGGGCATTAACCATTTTTTTGAAGTGCAATCTTCCCGATATCCATGTGGGACCTTACATGTACCTCCAGTGAAACGCATCACTTCTTATACAGACCGTTCTAAGATGCAGTAGCTATGCTGATTACCAAACACCTCCACACTCCAGCCTTTCACAAAGAACAATACTTCCTTCTCACCAGTTGTTATATAACCATGGGCCTGGAGTGTAGGTGTTGAAAATGATAGCTGTGAGCAGTTGTTATTGTCAAAAGTAGTCTTGTCTGCAGCTGAAAAAGGATACGCTGTGTTCCATTGTCACCTAGCCTTGGTAGGATCTTTTTGGATGCAGATTAAGGAGATAATTCAGAGACCTCTTTGTGCCTCCAGGAAGCGTGTACCCCTGCTGATCTGTTTAAAGGCACCATGAATGAGACAAATTTCCACATCCAAGATTTCATCTTTGGTTTTCTTCAGGTGAAGGAAGTGCCATGTTTAATGAGGGGGCCTCAACCTAAGTACAGTCCATATAACTGTCACTGCAAGTAATAATAAATGCCGTTATACCAGTGTTGACAGTCGTCTGACGCTACTAATGAAAAAGAAACACCCTTGTGATAACCAAGCCTACTCTCTGCTACTTGACGGTAAACCTGCAGTGTTATTTGATGACAGGAAGCTATGTATTGACATGCAAGATCTGTGTTATGCCTTAAGTCATAAAATAAAATCCCATTGGATTTGATCACATTTAACAGAATATCTAATTCATGTCATGCACAATCCAGCATTCAGTGTACGCTGGTCTTACTGACATTTTCAACACCACTCACACTCACTCACTCACGCACGCACTGTTTTGCTTTATCCTACTAGAGTCGTGGGGAGGCTGGAGTCTATCTCAGCCGACAATGGGTGAACAGCTTGCTAGACCATTGCAGGGACAAAACCCACTCACACCCAGGGGCAATTTAGAATAGCCAATTAGCCTAATGTGGATGTCTCTGGACTGTGGGAGGAAACCAGGGTACCTGGGGAAAATCCACACAAGCACTGGGAGAACGTACAAACTCCATTACCAATACTAGTAGCAACATAAACAATTAACTATTTTAGTGGCAGGCTACTTCCGAAGCATTCCTATTAAAAAGTAACCAAGTCAACGAGCTCTTATCCTCTAAGCCTTTGACTGAATTAATTTCCTGACATCTCTTTTAGTCCTTGTGGCAGTTTAACATTCAGGAGCAAGTCACGTGCTGCAATTTTTTATGTGGTGTGTAAAGTGTACGTAATACAGGATGAGTTCACAGTATGCCGTGGTTAGCAAAGACAGAGCAGACTGGTGGGTTTTTTCCCCCTTCGCTGTGTTATAATTAGCCAATACAACTGTACACAGTATTAAGGACAATTTTCAGTATGAAATAAATTCCACTGAGCTGCTGAGTACTGATTTATATCATAAACATTAATCAGATGTGTACAGTAATACTTTGTATATTTATTAGAGCTTTCATTTCTTGCAAAGTGAATTATTGTTAGTTTTTGTTTATTTTGCCATGTAGAACAATGAGGCCGGAAGGTGTGACACGCACTACAATTCCCTAGTTGCATTCAAATATGCCAGCCTTGGTGCAACATATATAACATATAAGCACCTACACTCCTGGAGTGGTGAATACCGATGAAGTTCAGATTCATCGAATTTCAGATTCGCCAACTTTTCAAAACCCAACCTTATAAATGGTGAGCAAACCCTTCCTAACATTGAGTTCAATACCTGGCAAACAAAAAATAACTTTTGTGAACCATGATACTGTCTACAAATATTTGTGGAGAGGAAAAAAAGCCAAAGCAAACAAACAAACAAAAAACAGTTAGCGATCATAAAAACGATCTGCGAACTGTTTATCAAGCTTTCACAAACCTCAGGATGAAACCCAAAATTCGCTGCTTATCAACATTCACCGCTCCGCGCAATACTAGCATAAGGCCAATGCACAAAGCACCAAACAATGTTTACCGGAGTATTAAAGCTCATCGGATGCTCTCTCTCGGCAAATCGGGAAAAGCAGAACGCTGTAAATATCAAAATTAAAAAAGTTAACAGTGTTGGAGCTGCCAACTTATAAAAAATTTAAATGAAAACAAATAAAACAAGTCAGTAAACAAACAAGTGATAAACTATGTGTGATGTGTGTTTCAAGTGAGGACTCGTGATCGCTAAAGGGGTAAACTTTTCGTTCATGCCCCGTATTAATATATAGACATATTGATATAATATTTATTTGTGGCAATTTATTATCATTATTATTATTTATTTTTAACCATCATGGATCCTTGTGGATCCCCAGAGTTCAATCACAAAAACACTTCTATATGTGGAAACTCCAGAAATATGGGTTTTTAAATACTGTGACTGAAATAAACATCACTTCATAGAATCAGGTTAATTATTTTAAAGGGTGAGGGAAAAAAACCCAACGGAATTCACCAGGTATAAATAAAGCGCTTTCTGTTTCTGATCAATTCCCCTTTTCCCAGGTTGCTGAAGCGCTTCTTGGTGTAATTACCACTGAGGGCGGTCACGCGCCTGTATGGCGGGGGCGCGCATGGTTCTCTCTCCGCTCTGATTGGCTTTCCCCGGCTCGCGCGTCATCGCCTACTATCCCTATCACGTCCTCGGCGCGCGCTCTTTTACAGCATACACACGTTCACTCAGTCGGCGCGCGAGAGCTCTGCTCCTCTCTTCTCTCTTCATTTACGGAATTATTCGTTCTCGGGTCGACGCGAATTTGGTGGACTTAAAGGTATGTTTGTCTTTTGTTTAAATGTAAACGGGAAAAAACCCTAAATAATAATAATAATAATAGTGATAACGGGTTTTGTAAGCGCGGTCGCGCGCGTGCACTTTGACCCTGAAGACTACAGAGTTGGATTTTAGCCTGAAAGACTGCTTGGAGGTGAGATCACTCGGGTCGATTTCATGTTTCATGTGGCTCGCCCGGTCCGCCTTGTGTTCTTATTGTGCAGGATGATGTGTCTGTCTGTCTGTTCAAGGCTGGTGTTAAACTTTAATAGTAGCTTTATAAGCTCTGAGAGAGGTTTCAGTGGTGTTTGTATGACCCAGGATGCACAGATAGAGGCATTAATCTGGACTCCCAGCATGCCGTACTGTAGGTTCATGTCTCCTCTCCAGGTGGAACGTGTACCTGAGTGTGTGTGCTAAGGTTTACATTTCACTTCGGCGCATGTGTTCCAAATGGTGCGCGTGCTTTCGTTGAGATTAACACGAAACAATGGGACCGGAGACCCCCTGATTCATGCCGCCAGGTCTTTAGAAGAATCTCAATCGTGAGCAGAACAATTACCAAAACAGATCTACCAAGCTTTCCCCCACAGAATGACACGGTTTAGTGGTGGTAGTAGTTTCAGTGAAACAAGATCTTCCCAGCTAGAAACTCAAACCCTCACACCTGCCTAACGTGCTGGAACAGAAACCTAAATCCGACTGTGGATGATGTTTTTCATCCTGATCATTAAAGAAACCCACTGTCTGCAGTGTCCGTGCTGTGGTAATAGTTTTTATTGTTGCCGTGATTGTTACTTAACCACTGTACTGGAATTGACTGGCTGTGTCAGCTTTTTTTAATACCCTTCTACCTCTTGTGGCAAACTGAGATTCCTCAGGGTTAAAGTACTGTAAACAAGGAGGAGCTGTGTTTGCTTAGTTCCCTCTGAGTGCCTTTTAGCGCCAGCTCTGACACAGCTGCTTTAAGAGGAGTGTAGGAATGATGTGTTTCTTTATGTCACCAAGGTCAACCTCGTCCTGATTCGTGGCTCGAACTAAACCTGCCAGTCGGTCCTTAGCACCTCCTGACCTGGACGAGGGTATTTAGATCAGTGACCCATGTATGCACCAAATATGTACAACACATTAGGGTGTAGACAACACATATGTATGTGTCAAGAGGTTTTGATCTATCTAGTGTTTATGTGGTGTGTGTGTGTGTGTGTGTGTGTGTGTGTGTGTGTGTGTGTGTGTGTGTGTGTGTGTGTGTGTGGTTAACACGTTCAGCTCACAGCAAGAAGCTCCTGTGTTCTAGGGCGTTTATGTGGAGTTTGCGTATTCCCCCTGTGCTTGCTTGGGTTTCCTCCGGGTATTTCAGTTTCCTCCTACAGTCTAAAGACATGCACATTAGGCAAAATTGGCTGTTTCAAACTGCCCCTATGTATGAGAGTGTAAGTGGTTGTGTGTGTGTTGGGCCTGTGATGTATTTGCGAGGTGTTCTGGGTGTACCTCACCTACACCCAGAAGGCTCAAGCCTACCCCCCGCGACCCTAAGAGGGTTAAGCAGTTCACCAAAGGAATGAATGAATGAATAATTCTAATACACTGATGGGTGTGTGAAATATAGAAGAACGTTGACTACTAAAGTTTCCAAGCATGTATAGGGGAAGTGGCATTTTCCATGTTGTTCTGAGTTCCCCATTTAAAGAGAAAGTCCCTCATGACTTCTGTAGTCACACGAAACATGATTGACACGTGATTATAAATTTCCAAATTTGAAACTGCCATTTATAGAGGTTTAAGACTAGTGTTTTCGCTGTAACCATTCGTTCTATATTTGGTGTGCCGGTACTTGCTGTTTTCTTATTTTGTTTTATAAATAAATCAGCCACACTTCCGTAATGCAATTTTAAACATCATCATCAGAGAGTGCAGGGCCGTCTTCGCTGGAAAAACAAGCCCTGACTCTGAATAATTGCACCTGCGGCTGGAGAGCAAACACAGTCAGCTGTCCTACCAGCAATTAGCCCCTGTTTTGTTTTACTCTTTTAAAGGATTAGCTTATACAGCAGCTGCCACTTCTTGTGAATCTGAAAAAAGGTTTATGTTAGTGAGGAGGACTGGTGGTCCTTCCAAACTATGATGTCTTGGTGGCCCAGTGAGAGATGTTCAGAAGATATTATATGATGCTCGTTGGCAAATCTATGGGTCTTTGTGGTGCCAATAAATAATTAGTGATGCACTTCTTCATTAGTTATTACTGTATTAGAAAAAAAACCTGTATTAGAAAAAAAAAATATTTATGCCATTTGGAAGACGCCCTGATCTGGAACGACTTACATTTATCATTTTCATACAGTTGAGCAGTTAAAGGTCAAGGGCCCAACTGGACCCCCAACCTTCAGATCAGTAACCCAGAGCCCTAACCACTGAGGCACCACTACCATCATACAAAAGACTCACAATCGCAATCACTCATGGGGGCAATTTGGACCAGCCAATTAGACTAGAATGTACATGTCTTTAAAATGTGGGAGGAAACCGGAATACCTACAGGAAACCCACACAAACATGAGGATAACAGGCAAACTTCACACAGAGATGCCCTTGCAGAGCCCGGGACCTTCGTGCTATGAGCTGGACATGCTAAACACTACTACTCCACTGTGCCACTCAATTTCTGTTTAATATTTTGCAAAATAAAAATATATTCTTAATGATAAAAGATGACCAAATGACTTTATATTTAGACAGAGTAGAGTACTTTAGTTTTTTTTTTGTTTTTGTTTTTTGTTTTTGTTTGGCCGTGTTTGTGCCACAAGCATCAGAACTCAATGTCTACCAACAACTGGTTCTGTTAGGAGGAAAATAAACCCAGTTCATGTTATGAAATTATAATTGAGAAGTTGGTGGTGATACCAAACTTGAATTTCTGGGCAAGATGATGTGGGATACAGTTAAACTGAAACATTCCACGACTTATTAAAAACATGCATGCTTGGTTTATGTAAACCTCTAGACTAGTAATGGCTGTTTTGATACACTGTCTTATTGCTATAGTAACACAGACACTTTTTTTCCACAAACTGCTGCATTTATAAGGGTTGTTTGAAAAATGCAAAGTTTTTAAGGTCTATAGAATTTATTTAATTATTTTTCTGTTCTTTTCATTTCGTTGTCGGGGCGAGATTGAGGAACACATGTTGCAACAGATGCGTGTGGGGGCACAGCTCTTACTTTCGGCACCCATTTCAATGCTAATCTCTGGGGTGTTATGAAAAAAGGCAAGAGGGGTGTGTAGATAAAACATATGGCAACCCCCTATTCCCTGCACACCCGTGTCTAACCCTGGCACTCTTACGCCTACAGCTAAATGCGGGCCTGAATAGGCAGGCGTCCACCGGGGCTGGCCATTATGTGCAGGTCCCAGGGCACCTTGTTCTGTGACTGAGAAGGCCTTTATTGAGAGGCCCATGTGTCCTCCTGAGGCTGTCCACCGTCCCTAGGAATCAGCCTGCACCCATAAAGCAGCGGCGAGATGGCACTATATCATACTAGGACGTTAGAGCTTGAAGTTACATTAGACTGAATAAGGAACACAGAGTCCTTTGCTTCAGGAAGCACTCGAGGTGCAGGGTTGTACGAAGCAGATGTCAGAAGTACGTTGAACAAACCAGTTCATGTGAAAATGTTATCGGCTTCAGCGTTTTTTGTGGTATGTGATGTACGTGAGGTCAACATGTTCTGTTTGCCTGATCTCAGTAAATAGGTTCTCTGTGTTGAGCTGTGCTGAATGGCCACGTGTATTCAGAATGAAATAAATGCTTATTTTATTTCTTAAAAAACTGTAGGACACACTGTACTAGCAGGACAAACCTCCCGTTGTGTTATGGTGATTTGAAAGTTTGCGTGTGTGTGTGTGAGAGAAAGAGAGAGAGATCATGTGCATTCAGAGTAGATAAGTGAAAAGAGCAAGGTGTTTGCAGCTCTAGATTAATCTTATGGATGTATCCCCACGAGTGCCCTTCTTTAGAAGAGTAATTTTCCACTCAGCTTCCTGTAATGATTTCAGGGACCTTGTGTTTTATGTAAAGGTAAACAAAACCAGCAGAGTGGACCACCATTCAATCACTGCTTTTAAGACTCCTTAGAATGTTGACTAATTATGTCCCGTCTGGTCTTCAGCAGGACAAAATGCCTCAAACGCCACCTTTTCCGGCCATGTTTGGGCCCAGTGGCTACAACAACAACCTCTACCAGACAAAAGAGGAGGACTACAGCGGCTTATATTACCATGACAACAACCTGGTGTCAGGGTCTCTGGAGGCCCTCATTCAGCACCTAGTCCCCACTGTGACTTACTGTCCTGATGTGAGTATTGGTTTACACCTCCTACCTACATAACAGCACTGTATAGCGTGTAATTAAGCCTAATCTATGTCTGGTGCATTAAGTGAATGCTTATTATTTGCACAGGGTTTTTATTAATTCTACCTCGTTTTTTCCCACAGAAGGCATACATCTTCACATTCTTGCTCAGTTCCCGTCTTTTCATTCATCCACATGAGCTCATGACAAAAGTCTGCCAGTTATGCACAGACCATCAGAAGCTGAGTGATCCTTCAGCAGACAAGGTAATAATACACTGTGATCACAATATCATAGACATAGTCACACGAATACCAGAACATGTGCCCGATTTTTATTTGGATAATGATCAGGTCGTTCAGGTTCCTTATTTTTTCTTATTAGATGCGAATCAGAAAAATTGCTCCCAAGATCTTGCAGTTGCTGATCGAGTGGACTGAGACGTTTCCTTATGATTTCCGGGACGAGCGGATGATGAGGAGTCTCAAAGATCTGACACATCGCCTGAGCACTGGGGATGAGGTGAGTGCGCTATCAAAACTTGAACTCATGCTCCGGTTTCAACTGATAAACAAAACATAATAGTCGATAGGTGGATAGGTCGGTTTCTCAAAACCCACCGCCATACCACCGGAGATCCCAACACGTGGGGTGAAGCAAGAGTCATACCTTGGGGGAAGGGAAAAATTTCTCCAGCTCCAAAGCTGTTTGTCGTGTGTGACAAGAAGAGCGAGAGAGAAGAAAGCTCTATTGTTTGGCAGCTTTTGTCTCCTTTTCTGCTCTTTTCCTCACGCTGCATTTAAATAGTTCCATTAAAGCTGACTTGAATACCACCACTTTAGCATTTTTTTCCAGAAAAGGGTATTTCAGAATTTCATACTGAATAAAAAAAACAATATTTTTAACACCAAACTCCAGATATGGTGCATTTGAAATGAAGTACGGTAGAGTAAGGAAACACCAACACCGTTTCTGTGTTGGAATTCAAGGGATTTATTTATACCACATGCATTCAGGTTAAAATCGTCAGTTCAAAAACCTGATTTTGCAGCATTAGCTCATTTCATTTGCTGAACAGCTCGTTGCAAGGGCAACACACACACTTAACTATTCACACTTAAACCTGGGGCAATTTGGAGGGCAGGCATAGCCTTATGGATAGAGAGGCGGGTTTGGGACTGAAAGGTCGTTGGTTCGATTCCTGGACCAACAAGTAAAATGTGTGGTGGCAGGGGAGCCCACGCCCTTCCTCCACCTTCAGTACCCCAGTACTACTTGATTTGAGGTGGATGTGCTAACCACTACCTCATTGCAACAAGATATTAAAGGAATGGCTTCTTGGTAATAGCTATCAGCAGAAGGCTAGTTAGGGCCAACCAATGAAGAAAGCAAACCTGTGATTTGACTAAATGTGCAGTGTGTTGGCAGAAGGATTGTATTTGTGCATCAGATCAGTGTTATATCTGCTCAATACAGTGTAGCGTCTGGCATTGTAAGTAGCGTTTCTAACATACTAGAAGCTAGAAGTTCAGCACAAGTGCATTCCTGCTGCAGTTTCCACTTACAGCTTGTACTGTCTTCCTTCATCTATACCACCTTATTTGTCCTGAAACAGCCAGTAGTAAACAAGAGATTAATGCTGTGCTGCAGAACTTTTGGCGAGATTGAGCCAAGAATAAACACTAACATCTGTCTCCAGACCACAGTTTTGGTCTTTAGAGTCTCGTTGCACTGAGACTGTCATTATGGATGTGGTCATCTATATAGGGCAGTGAGTGGCCAGCATAACCAAGCTCTGTGATTTGTGCCTGACCGGTGGCTTTAGTTCACCTTTTGCACAGGCCGTGTTTACACCAGCGCACAGCAGGTCATGCCACGAGGTCAGCTGGCCCATATGCCTGCGTCAAGTGGGGAGACGATAGAGAAGCGGCGCTCTCCACAACAAGCGAGAAATTCCCTGCTGCTTCAAAATGTCAAGCAGTTATCTCCATGAATTGTTTCTAAAAATAATCCTGCCTTGTTCTTTTTTTTTTGTGGTGAAGCTGGGAGCTCTTCCATATGGTGCCTCCTGAAGAATCAACCTTTTTGATCTCTTACAAATTGGCCTCATCTGAACAGATGGAACTCTCCTTTGAAAAAAATTTTTTTTTAATTAATATATATTGCTCCCCGTATCAGATTAAATCTTCTTATGCACGTGGACTTCAGGAATTCAAGATTCTTTAGCCCAGAGCTGCTTATTATAACCTCTAGGATGTGAGGCCACAGAGAAGTCACCAGTCTGTCATTACTAACTCTTCACTAGATTGAAGGACTGGCTGCAAACTTCCAGCTCAGGTCCATGGCAGAAGGCGTTTGACGATTAAAGTTGTGACTTTAGGTTTGCATCAAATTGTATTAAACAGGCTGAACGGAATAAAAATCAAGTGGCTTTAAGTTTGCGCATCAGAATAAGCACACCTATCAGTGATCTACACTGGCTAAATAGGGTAGATCGACACCTCTCTTGTCGACACAGTCAGTATAAAATGTAACTACTGCTCCATGCTAGTTATGCACCTGCTTCTCCTGAAACGTGTCAAGCTTGTGTTATTAGATTGCAGGACCTAGGGGACAGGGTTCTGAGAGGAAATGGGTAGACTGCCAGTTCTATTACAAGAGTTCTAAGACGATATCTGTGGGAGCGTTTAAAATTTGCACCTGAGGATCTCATGTGCATGTCCCACAATCACTGTTGGCAAGAGGATTATTTGGTGCCTCCTGTTGGTATTTTCTGGTTGTTCATGTTGTGTAATGGCCCACACTAAAAGTAGCGTAGATGTATACCTCGTGCTAATTTTGCCCTTTCCTCTTTGGACTTTCTAGGTCTATCGGAAAGCGGTGCATCAGATGATGCAAGCCCTGCTCCGTAAACTCACTACACACAGTCAGTACGAAGAACACTTGGCCAAGATCAACTCTACAGTGCCAGACAGATTACCAGTTTTGAAAACCAAGCCTCAATCTATCCAGAGAGACATCCTGGCCATCTGTAGTGACACTTTCACTCTGGCTCAGCAGCTAACACATATTGAGCTGGTGAGTGTTCACATGTAAACACTCTTCCTGGTTCTACTGTCGTATCTGCATTACCTTCATAGATTAACTTCTTTTTTTTTTTTTCATTTTCCCAGGAGCGACTGAGTTACATAGGACCTGAAGAATTCGTCCAGGCGTTTGTTCAGAAAGACCCTCATGACAATGAAAAGGTAACAGAACTGTTTAAAAAAATTCTTTAAATGAATGGGAACTTGCTTTATTTGAACCTCTCCCCAGAGTCACCGAAAAACAAATACCAAACCTGAACAAATCAATGAAGCTAATATTTGCATTACTATGAGGTGATACTTTTTACTCGCAGTAAACTGAGAACCTCAGCCACCCATTCACTTTTTTTTTCTCCCTGGACATATACTAGTCTCTCATGAAACTCATCACAAGGTCAGCCCAGACCACCCTGTTGTCAGAAAATACTTTGTCGGCTGCTAAGCAACACGCAGTGGAATGATGCATTGGCGCGCTTTTTCTTGTATGGTGTTAGAAGGCACTCTTTCAAGTACTTAAATCCCAGACATGCCTCCACGAGGCTGTCCATCAAAGAGAGACATCAGGCTGGGCCATCCTTTGTGTGGGGAATAGTCTGGTCAATGCAGAGGAATGCATGGAATGAGCAGGAGAAAGAAAGTTAAAGAACTTGTTCTCCAGAAAATGAAATGCTATCGTTTAGTCTGTGTGAGTCATAGCCTACAGAGAGAGTGGGAGTTATTCTCAGCGAGGGGCTCTTAAATGAAGTGCTCTTGTATTTGGGCTTACAAGCCATTGGGTTTCTTTTTGATCTCTGTTCAAACAGAGCTTATATGAATTCCCTCTTAAACAACCTGCGTTACTGCGCAGTTGAACGGCCCATTTTAACTGATTAGAAAGTGTTGTGCGTAGGCACTTCTCACGAACAGGACAAGCAGCATTTCTTCTATATTGTACTCTTGTTGACATATTTTGCACTTTTTTCATTTCAGTTTCATGTGATTTTAGTTTGGGTGACAGGTGGAATATTATTGAGACAGAAAATCGCACATCACAGTTCTTTTCTACAGAGATTTAAGTCAGAAACACTGGTTAATTAATATTTTAGTTTATATACTTGAACTTCGGTATGGTGGCGGCATAGTGGTTAGCACATGTGCTCCACACAGCAAGAAGGTCCAGGGTTTGAGTCCGGAGCTTGGCGAGGTTGTTTGTGTGGAGTTTGCAAAGAGAGTTTTTCCCTTTGCTTGTGTGTGTTTCCTCCCACAGTCCAAAGACATGCATGTTAGGCTAATCAGCTGTTCCAGATTATCCCTAGGTGTGGTTGTGTGTGTGTTGCCCTGCGATGCAAGCTGTTCAGGGTGTACCCTGCCTTTGCCCAGTGTCAGCTGACATAGGCTCCAGCATCCCTAATAGTTGAATTAAGTGGTTTAACAAATGATGTTTGAACGTGTTTTGGTAAAGCATTCATTGCTTTATAGGCCTTCGGATGGTGCACTCTAAAGTACCCACACATGCAAATAAATTTTAGCAGAAAAGTAAACTTTCTTTAACATGGTTCAAGGTTGTAAAACTGCAATAAAATAAAGTAAAAAAAATTGTAATATCGAATTAGGGCGTTTATTAAATCGTGACACTTACACAATTGCAATATAAATCGAATCAGCAGCTAAGTATCGTAATATTGTATCGGTGCTCCTTGGAGATTCCCATTCACATTATGGATATTTTTGCACCATGTCTATTCATGGCTGTGAACAATCTCTTTGCAGAGTTGTTTTACTGATCGCAAGAAAGCCAGTAACCTGGAGGCGTATGTGGAGTGGTTCAACAGGCTGAGCTACCTGGTAGCCACTGAGATCTGCATGGTGAGTTCCTCCTCTCAGGATAAATTCTCTCTATGCCCTACAAATTACCTATGCAAATGAAGCCTTTCATAATGAGACATAATTACAAAGTACAATAACGTCAAAGCAGCTATATAATTTACAGGTATCATTTTTTACATAACCCCAGGGAAGGGTCGTCCTTTGTAAGAGTGCCTTGTTATTAGTAACTTGCTATCTGTAGTGAGCTTTTGTCCTTACATTTACAACTTGCATGATAAACATGAGCTTCCTTTGTTCACCTTGTAGCCTGGGAAGAAGAAGCACCGTGCTCGTGTCATTGAGTTCTTCATCGATGTGGCACGAGAATGCTTCAATATTGGAAACTTCAACTCTCTTATGGCCATTATTTGTGAGTGCTTTAATTTGAGTTTTCCTCTTTTTCTTTCTACACTCGTATTGGCTACAGGTCTGTTCATGTGTTTGTTCAGCTGGATCTTTAACTTTCTAATCTGTTGTACCCCATGATAAGATTCAGTAATGCCAGACTTCTTAAAAAAACAACAAAAAAACCCAAAAATGAGTTTCTATGAACTGTGAAGTGACTGTTGCTCTGTGAACATTGCTGCTTTTCTTTACTAAATGAAAAGAAAGAAAAATCAGATTAGTGAGTTAGCAAATCTTTTTAGTTGTGTCCCCCACCCAACACCATCCCAATAGTAGATTAATTCACGGGGGTGA
This sequence comes from Porochilus rendahli, assembly GCA_039654305.1. Taxonomy (NCBI): domain Eukaryota; kingdom Metazoa; phylum Chordata; class Actinopteri; order Siluriformes; family Plotosidae; genus Porochilus; species Porochilus rendahli. Next base: position 25,187,520 of record JBCNYG010000023.1, on the reverse strand, counting down.
AAATGCAGCTGCTGGGTTGGAGCCCGGGATCTACATGCAGATGGCCAGCACTGACCATCTCGATAGAGGAAAGAGGGAAGGATGGGAGGAGGAGGAAAACCAGCTGTCCATTTCTAGGACTTTCCCTAGAGGGAAACCAACAAGCCAATACTCTTACACAAGTGTTTTTCCTGAGAGAGAGAGAGAGAGAGGGAGAGGGAGGGAGGGAGCATATCAGCAGCAAAGAATAAAATAGTGATGAGAAAGGTTTACTGTGTGG
>JBCNYG010000023.1:25175812-25187161 GCA_039654305.1 Porochilus rendahli | reverse complement strand
GAGAGAGAGAGAGAGAGAGAGAGAGAGGGAGAGGGAGAGGGAGAGGGAGAGAGAGAGGGAGAGGGAGGGAGGAAGCATATCAGCAGCAAAGAATAAAATAGTGATGAGAAAGGTTTACTGTGTGGAGGCTTGACTATTGTGTGTAGTGAATGGGCCATGAGCATGCGTCCTGGCATGAGGCTGGAACATTATTCTCACCATTTTCAAAGACAGTAGACAGGAGGGTGAGGGGAGAGATCTGTACCTAACACCTGTCAACTGTGTAAATGGCTTTCTTTTGTAAACATGTTCTTGTCTGCAGATGGAATCAGGTTTTTTTGTTTAGAGTGATCGAAATGGCTTTAAAGCAAAAAAAAAAAAAAAGACAACAAAAACAACAACTTTGTAATATATTTTCAATGAATAGAATCAATTTTATGAAGAAAAAAAAATAATAGACCTTGGTCAGTCACTGTAAACCCTCTATGCTCGTTCTTCTGCCTGCCCATCCTCCAGGACGAAAACATACAACCATCAGCCTCTATAATCACTCAGACATCAGACAAAGACTACTGCATGACTCTTGCTGTAGTCATCACTAGACGGATCAGTGTAGTACAGGTAGATCAGATAGTCTCAGTGGAGCGATGAGCTCACTGTTCTAACCCTGCTGATCTCACCCAGTTCTAGTCCTTCTCAATGATAAAAACAAATCATTCTTTTTAGTGGGAAGTGATGCACCCACTAATGCTATTGTTCCTCAGGATTAGAAATGTGGCAGGAAATGGGACTTGGGTGTTGTCCTGTGCTGACCTGACCTCTCTGTGTGTGTATGTTTGTGTCCTCTACAGCTGGCATGAATATGAGTCCAGTATCACGGCTAAAGAAGACCTGGGCTAAGGTCAAAACTGCCAAGTTTGATATTCTGGAGGTTGGTATTAAATTTTTTTTTACAATTCTTCATCTCTTATATTAAGATGTGTTTGCAATCTTGAGGCAATGTGTGTGTGAGATATAAATGTGTAGGAGCAACAAGAGGATCACAGCCATGTTGTATCAGTACATATGCTCTATAGCAGCACTCCAAACACATTATTAATGATGCCCAAGTGACTCAGGCATGCATGATGCTCAGCCCACGACAATATGTAGAGCTTTCATTCAAATTACTTATCACGTGGGTTCATATTTCAGCCTTTATGAGGGCTTGAAAATGTTTCGACTTGCATGGGACGCTCGACTCTTCCTATGGTGCTGCTTATTTAACACACCAATGTTCATTAAGTTTTGCTTCACCTTTCGAGGCAATACTCTGAATAGTTGACTTTTATAAAGTGCACGTACCCCTTTTCTAAACCAACAAAGTCACAGGGTTTTTTCTCTGATTGCATGGCTTCAGCATTTTAATGTGTAAATACAGTTTGGGAGGGGACCCCTAAAGGATTTGATGTTGACGCACTCCCATCACTCCGTGCTGTATTTCCCCTCCAGGAGACAGGAGCCAATAAAGCCATGTTCTCTTTTTCCTTTCACACTCGGACTTGTGAGGAGTTGCAGATTAAAAGGTTTAGGTGGCCCTTTGTCCTCACTGTCAATACTTGTGTTAAAGCTGCAGGCACTATCCTTAAGTGAAGCAACATTTGAACTGGGATTGTTTTTGTTTCACACCCTGGTCATGTCTAAACCACTTGGACGTCTTGGGGCAATTTTAACACAAGATGGTTTCGATTAGCATGATCCCATGCAAGAACACTCCTAATCAGCATGTGACAAGAAAACTCGGTGAAAAAACAGTCATGGCCATGTGTTAGGTTACAGAAAGTACTGTTGTAGACACCTAGGATCCTAATGTCCCTTATCTCTTCCTCTCTAGCACCAGATGGACCCGTCCAGCAACTTCTACAACTACAGAACAGCGCTACGTGGAGCCACACAGAGATCTATAACTGCGCATACCACCAGAGAAAAGGTACGGCTTCTATCACTTAACAACACACTCACTGCACAGGTTTTTCTTGTTTTGAAGCACGTCATTTCTTTTTTCGACACCAACATTCGAACATGCCTAATTGTTCCTCATCTTAATTCCTCATGTCCGTCAAAACACTTCTACCACACTTGTAAACAGCGAACAGGGCGCGTTTGGAGTAAGAGGAGATAATTACACTATAATGACCCAGAGGGAGATTGTATCACAAGATTGTAGCTGACAGGGTTTCAGTCAGCTGGAAAACAAGCACCATATTGGGAACACTGGGAACCGAGATCATCTGTAACATTGCCCTCAATGGGTTTTTTGTTATCGCTGCCATCAAGCGCTCTCACCATTTTGCCTCTGCTCTGAACTTTGGCAAAAAAAAAAAGTTATGTAACTAGACTCCTTCAAAGGGCGAATAATGGATAGATTGAGCCATAAATGGGTCCGAATTTCGTGGGCGAGACGTCATAACGGACTTGCTCAAAACATTCTGTTCTCTGGATCAACATGGCAGCCGGCCAGTTCCAAGAATGATGTTGACCTGGGACTATGTGCTCCAGACTGCCCTCATATATCCGGTGTTTAATGAACGTACGCTGCATTCTATCATTTAAACACAAACACTGACAGTTTTTGTCACATTTTTGCCTCGTTTTCTTGAATGATGTGAAAATGGTGTGGGAAGGAGTTGTATTTTCTGTGGTCATGAGACAGAATGTTCCCAAGAAACCCTGGAATGTTTAACTCTGTGTTCATCCTATTCCTCGGTGGGTGGAGGGCTGGGGGGTGTTTGTTGAGAGAGTTTTCTCCCCACAGTAGTGGTGACTCTGCAACTTTGTTTTGCCCAAATCAGATCTGTTGTGGATTTGGTAGTCACTCAGGAGACAGACCGGAACAAAAGCAAATTGTGTTGTGTCTCTTACAGAAAGCCTGGAAAATATAAACAACTTAACTATTCACTGGAGAACTCAACTCCATAGATGAAGTAAATATAGAATCTCTATATCTGTCCTACACAACATTTTTAGTGTAGTTCTGTGATTTTAAATAAGTCCTTCTCCTGCTGTTTGTTTCTCTCAAGACCGTGTGCTTGTCAGTATCAGCTTTGAGTCTATATTGTTTGAGCCTGGGTTCAACTTTTGATTTTGACTCATCCTGCATACTCTCAGTAGTTCCACAGCAGCAAAACAAACCATCACTACGTATAACAGCTATGCTGGAGTCAAATTAGGAAGATAGTATAAGTACAGTGTATTCACAACCCAGGCCAACATTTTGGTTGTATTGTCATTTTGTTTGTATTGAGTATTGTGTTTGTACTTTGTTTAGGCCTAGGGTGTAGTGGTTATCACATCCTCCTCACAGCAAGAAGGTCATGGGTTCGAGTCCCTTACTCAGACGTTGCTCTGTGTAGTTTGCATGTTCTCCTGTGCTTGCTTGGGTTTCCTCTGGTTTCCTGCCACAGTCCAAAGACATGCACATTAGGCTAGTTGGCTGTTCCAGATTGCCCCTAGATGAGAATGAGTGTGAACGTTGGCCCTGTGATGCTTTGGCCAGCTGTTTTGGGTGTATCCCACTTTCGCCTAGTGTCGGCTGAGATAGTCTCCAGCCTTCCCACGACCCTTATAGGATTAAGCAGTTTGCGATATGAGTGAGACGAGTGTTTAGTGTTCAAGTTCTATGAGTCACTGTAATTGCACGTTACAGTGTGAGAAGCAGGTGTGCTATGTCACGTTTTACTTTAGAGGTAAATAAGCGATCTGGTACATATCTGTATCTCATCGAAGACTCAGTAGGACCATGTATACTTACGGGACTGAGCTGTCGCTTTTTTTGGGGCTGGTGTTGCCTTGGTTGGATGTTTTTTTCTAACACCTACAAATAACTTTCTTTAAAGCAGTGTTTGTGAAATGATCATGTTTTTTTTCCACTTTCAGATCGTCATTCCATTCTTCAGCCTCTTGATCAAGGACATTATCTTCCTCAACGAAGGATGTGCTAACTGCCTACCAAATGGACATGTCAATTTTGAGGTATAATGCTTTGAGTCCCCCCCCAGTTTCTTTTTTTTTATTAAAGGAAGTGAAAACAGCCACCATCTATTTCAGTGGCTGCGTAACTCTTGAGGAAACTGTTGGTTAAGCATAGCAACGGCAACATTCAAATACAAGAACAGTCATGCATGTATACTCAGGATGAGGAAGTGTACAGTTTGCAGTTTAAAGCTTTCTTGCTTTTGTGTCGTGAGCTGCTGCTGAATGCTGAGACATGGGTGTGGGTTTTAACTTTCGGCGTCTTGCTTTGTTTGGCAGAAATTCTGGGAGCTGGCCAAACAGGTGAATGAGTTCATGACCTGGAAGAAAGTGGAATGCCCGTTTGAGAAGGACCGCAAGATTCTGCAGTACCTCCTCACCACTCCTATCTTTAGTGAAGATGGTAAGCAGTTTCCTTCTTGCTGAAACGTGCTGGCAGGTGTAGATGAAAAATTTGTCTGTGTATGCTGGAAAACAACCCTGTAATAAACTGGGGACCTGTTCAAGGTATTTCTCCGCCCCTTGATCGAACGTCAGCTGGGATTGGCTCTGGCTTCCCCTGTGACGCTGATGGATGAGTGGTGTAGATAATGGATGCTGGAACATGGTTCAGTTTTGGATTCTGAATCTTGCCATAATGCCTTATTAATTAGTATTCCATTAAAATAGACAATCCTCATTAGGCCTTGTAAACATGTACATAGGTCTAGATTAGTGCTTCACTTCAGTTAGATTTTTAATCACCATAATGCTGATATAGCATCCAGAGCTGACTAGGCTATACATCTTCCTGTAGTTTGTACCTGTTGTACACGACAGAGTTGAAAAGCACATGACTAGTGCAGATAACTTCCATAGGGCAATTTTTTTATTTAAATATTGCCATCATTACCCATTTCCTAATTTTCTTCTCAGTTGTGTCATCTCTAACTTTACATGTATGGAATTTAGCAGAAGTCATCCAAAGCGACTCATATTTTATGTCATATACAACGTAGATATAAAAAGTTGAGGATTAAGGGCCATGCTCAATGGCCCAACAGTGGCAGCTAGGTGGAACTGGGGTGTGAACCCCCAACCTCCTAATCAAGTAACCCAGTGCCTTAACCACCGATTGTGATCACTGAACAAATTTCCAACCATCAGCCAGCTCTCACCTGTCTTACAGCATCTAACAACTGAAGAGGGTGAAAGATAACACGTGCTGCTTTACCATGTACACTGACTACGGCACCTTCCGCCGTCTTACGCATACATGAGCTCACCGGACACCCATGATTGGCGAGTGTCACTACGATTAACCGCTAGGACAGAGGAGCATCATTCCTTTCACCCAGAGAGCACACCAATCTGCTGACTTAACACACTCGGCTCTGTAATCTATTTATTTCCGCCACATTATTTACACAGAAACTACCACTGCTGACTCATACCCATCATCATGTAAAATCTCATAGGTGTTGAGTTATCAGAGAGCAGTATGCTATATACACATCATGTACTCTGATTAACTCAAGTGTGAGGTACTGCCTCCCGTGAGAAAGCACGGGAGAGTGAAGGGAGTCAAAAACAAGGCTTTTGATGAAGTGACTCATTGTACTCTCTCTTATCTGTTGACAGCTTTGTGTCTGGCATCCTATGAGAGCGAGGGACCGGAGAACAACATGGAGAAAGACAGATGGAAGTCTCTTAGGTGCGTTAGTGTGAGCATTCAATCATCACATCTCAACTATTGTTTATGATAGCTTTGGGGCCTTTGTGTTTAGGCTAGACTTTGGCTGTGACTTTTACATGATATCAAGTCTGTGCATTAATCACTCAGCTGTCATGAGATGAGTTACACTGTAGATCTACAAATGGGTGAGGAGTAAAACACTCGGTGGCAAGCTGTTACAGGAAAATTATTTGCGATGGTAGTGTGCACAGAATGAATAAAATATTTTGTAGAAAATCCTTTTACATTAAAAAGAAAGCATTGATGAAACTTGTAGATGTAGCATTAGGGGTGAAGTTGTGTGAAAAGTAGTCGAGCACCAGACTGAAAGGCGCAGCATGGAACACTGATAATGCTAGTAAAAGATGACTAAACGCAACCCTTCCCCAGAGTCTGGCGAGGGAGAGTCCACTTGGCTGTGTACACAGTCACGTTTCCTAACAGCCGTCCAAACCGTACAGGGAGGGGGCGAAAGAGAGAGGGTGATGGATAGAGCGTGGCGTTTTCCCCACTGCGACAGAATCTGTCACGTTACAGGATTCTGTGTGGATCAGCAGAAAGTGCTCAGACCTGGGCGGAGGCAAGAGCACAACTGTCAGTGCTTTAGTGGCAGGAAATTAACTCTGTAGTGGACAGAGAAGAAAAGAGACAGGAAGTGGGACACGTCAGCTGGTGTCAGGTAGAAAGATGACCGGTTTTAATGCATGATCTTAGGTCAGAGGGTGTGGTGGTGTAGTGGTTAGGGTGCAGGGCTCATGAACGAGAGGTTATAGGTTTGAATTCCTGTTAGACCCCTGCTGTGCTAAGAACCCTGAGCAAGGTCTTAACCACAAGTGTGCCTCTGTCCACCCAGCAGTATAAATGGGTACCAGTAAAAATACAGGGAAGGTAACCTCTGATGAACTAATGTCCCATCAAGGAGGAGTTGAATTCTTACTCACTTAATGCTACCTAAACCAGGATGAGCTCCGGCCTGACGAGCCACTAGGCTCGGGTGTAAAAGCCCAACAGACCTTATCTTTCACCATGGGTCAGAGGTGTCAATTTATAGTGGAGCTCAGGCAGAGCACCATACTTTAGAAAAATTGGTATCTGATTTTTTTGTGTCACGAACATTGTGTTCATCTACACGTACGACCGTCTGGGTACATGTGGAAACTCTCTTGCCGGTATGACTGTCGTAATGGGAATGAATGTCTGAGCAATGGTAACTACTTCTACTCCATCATTCCCTCCAAAGTGTTACTTGTTTCAAGCCATAAAATCCAAATACAATTTTTTTATGTATTTGCCATATATAGTATTAGGTTTTTTAGGTGACAAAATAAATTATTACTGCCTCTTAGTCATAACGTGATGGTTACATGACATTACGTCATCGATGACATCATCAAAACAAATTCACATTGAAACCTTGTATCAAAAGTTCCTTTTTCTTGGGGCTCTGCTTTTAGGTAGTGCCCAAAGTGTAATGTTATAAAAAGATGTCACAAAAATGTCTTGGTGGTAGCACTTACTGTGCTATTTTAAATTTCAGGTGTGAAAATGATTGTTCCTTCATACAGCCACATTGTCCTGATTCACCTCTGTGTGTATTTGCAGGTCCTCTCTGGTAAACAGGATGTAGTTCTGCTTGAAGAACCCAGGACCGAATAAGTGATGTTAAGCTTCTGGAAAGCCAGCTATGTTCCCATTTTGTCCCCTCAAGAAGTGTGAAGTAGCCCTGATTTTTAAGGGAACTGACAATCACTACTTTGGAAGTGTATGTGTGCACGGTGGAGACCTGGATTTTAGAATGGTTTTTTTTAGACTTTGTAAAGATGATCGTTTACCGTACCTTAAAAAACTTTTTTTTCCTTTCTGGGAAGAAAAAAAACATGCTAAGTTTGTGATATTTCTTGACTCCACCTCCTGATACCTTCACTGCCGTTTTATGAGGCATTTGGATGCTTTTAATGCAAGCAGTCTTCTGAGCTTGCTGCTGGTTGGCCAACTCTGAAGATATTAAAAAAAAAAAAAGAACAACAGACAACTAATATTAAAACCAGCATTGTGTGTACTTTTTACTGTATATTGATAAGTATACCATATTAATTTAAGCATCGATTTATTTTTGTTTATTTTGTTGTTGTATTTGTTGACATGTTTTTTATACCTGAGGTATTTGTAATGTTTCTCACTTGTGTGAGTGACCGCGAAGTGTGGACGAGAGCAGCTCGTCAAGTTCTGGTGAATGCACTGGATGCATTCAAAAATTAAAATGTTCTTTTCTGTTTTAAATACTTTTTTTTCCTTTTAAATGTGATATTCTGTAACATTCATATTACCTTTACGTGGGCGTTGCCCTGTTCATATGAATTGATGAAGGAAATACGATTACATACATTCCTTATTAGCAGTGTTACTATAAAAACAGATTTTTCACTCACGCAACATAGGAATAGAGGACTATATTCGACTGAAATACATCACCTACACGTCCATCTACCTCCTGTCTACACAAGCTAGTTATGCTATTATGTGGCCCCTTAGTGATCATGTCATTAATAAACAAAAAATGAACACAACACTACACACTTCCTAGTGTAGGGCTACTTAAGCTGCATGGTCATTTTACAGTTTTTTGGGTTTTCCCTGATCTGTGGATATTATTATTATTATTATTATTATTATTATTAGCTTGTTCCTGTTCCAGCTATACGTTGTCAGTTTTTCCCTTTTATTACATGAACTTTTTTGTACAAATTTTGTTACATTTCGTCCTGTGTTAATTTGTACATCACTGTTTGTAGCTGCCAGATTTAACTCTAATATTTTATATTTATCAACTTTATATGAGGCAGACTCATTTTCTGGGCACTAGAACACAACATGAAGTTAAAGATGTTATTACCTGATGTATAGTTTAATATGTAAATTTTTTTTCTGCTCATGGGGAATTTTCCAAAGCATTATTCAAATAAAGTGTTTTTCCCTCCTGTCTACACTGTTGCATGTTTTCACAGTTTTGAGGGATAAGAAAATTTCTGCCACACATTAGTTACATAGACCAAAAAAATAACAATTCAATAAAAGAAGAAAGGGCTGGTGGTGTGGTTATGATGCTGGGCTCATGATCAAATGTTAGATCTCTTAAATCTAAAGCCCTTATTTTTCATGAAATTATTACTGATCAGGGGTTTTGTGTAATGTGTTTAACAGAAACAGGGATCAAACCCAACGAGTATGTAGCATTAAATTAAGCAATTCCTCCCGGATACAGTTATATACACCAACCTCATCTACCTGGCAGAGTAGGAGGCATTGGAGTTATTTACTGATAATCTAGGCGATATAAAAAAATCTAGACATAAATGCATTTGAAATTCTACATACTAACATAACATACATTTCCGCAAAAAAATATGCCCACACAGCTGATTCCTTTATTATTTACAGACCCCCAGGGCCGTACTCCGAAATCCTGTGTGAATTTGCAGACTTTATTTAAAGAAACAATCAGGTTTGAAATCAAGGTTTAATTGTAATAAACCAGAGGATCCTTTAAGAAGAGCATGCATGTCTATTCTAGATTCAGTAAGGGTAAACAAATTTAACAGGACCCACTCATAATGCTGGCCACACTCTACTCAACGTTTGGATTAAACACTGAAAATATAGTCGCAGTTCCACAGTCAGAAACTCAGATCATCATCTTCTCTCACCTAGAATGCATCTTACGTACTTGTACATACACCTCACCACGTTATCGCATTAAGCATACTTTTACATCAACTACTGCGCAGAGTTTTATTAATATTATTAATATTATGATTAAGATTGGATCACCATCAGACCTCACAGAACTTGATCATGCTACCAAGTGCTAATTTACTTTATACACTAGATAATGTAGTTCATCTAAAAAGAAAACCAATCAGAGACAAAAAATTAGCACCCTGGTAATAATGATGATACACGCCCACTAAAACAGAACACCTGTAAATTACAACTAAATTGGCATCAAACTAAATTAATGGTATTCTAGCTAGCAGGGAGAGTCTTTATAACTACAGAAAAACTCTTAGTGCTTCTAGAGCAAAATATTTCTCAAATCTAATAGAAGATAACAAAAATAATACAAAAATACTTAATATAATGCAGAATTAACTAGGAATAAACCTATAAATAAAATCTGCACACTATATCAGTGACGACTTTATGAACTTTTTTAATGTTAAATTGAAAATATCAGTCAAAAAAATTATTCCCTATACTTAAAGTCAGAAATGTCATTAACTAAAACAGTACATAAAAATATCCTTCTATCAGACCAGCAACTAGAGTGTTTTAGCCCCATTCAAGAGACAGATCTAATCTCATTAATTTCCTCATCAACCTGTGTACTAGATCCAGTACCTACATGTTTTTTTAAACAGGTACTACCAGAGTGATCAACCCTTTATTAAATGTAATTCATTCTTCCCTTAGGACTGGCTATGTACCTAAATCCTTTAAACTGGCATTTATCAAACCTCTAATTTAAAAACCTGACCTTGACCCATATCAGCCTTCCAACTATAGACCAATAGTCAAATCAAAACCTCCCTTTTATCTCCAAGATTTTGGAAAAAGCTGTAGATAAGTTCATATCTTTGTAGACATTCATGAAATGTATCAGTCAGGATTTAGGCCACATTGTAGCACAGAGACAGCACTCGTTAAGGCGACTGTCTCTCCGTGCTTATGTTACTTGGCCTTAGTGCAGCCTTTGTCACTATTGATCATACGATTCTCTGTGACAGATTAGAGAATTTTGGTTTAAATCTTATTAAGCTGATCGTTATCAATATGTAGATGTAAATAATGATATCTCATGTACGTTCTAATGTTAAGTTTGGTGTTCCACAAGGTTCTGTCTTAGGCCTGCTGCTTTTGTCTCTATACATGCTACCTTTGGGTAATATTATTGGTGAACATGGTATTAGCTTTCATTTTTACGCTTATGATGCACAGTTATATATTTCAGAAAACCCGGATGAGAGACACCAGCTTAACAAAGGTGAGAATTGTGTAAAGGACATTAGAGACTGGTTGCCTACTAACTTCCTCTTACTAAACTCTGATAAGACAGAGGTACTAGTATTCAGATCACAGGCAGCTAGAAATAAGGTTTCTGATTAGTTTAGATGGTGCTTCAGTTTCATCATGTGTAGCAGTTTAAAGCCTTGGAGTGATTATAGACCCCGGTCTTTTATTTGAAGCTCGTGTAGATTATATTACTCGGACAGCCTTCTTCTCATCTCAGAAATATCGCTAAAATAAGAAATATGATGTCTACATGATGTGGTAAAACTTGTTCATGATTTTATTATCTCGAGATCAGATTATTGTAATGCATTACTCACTGGATGTTCTGATAGATGCATAAACAAGCTCCAGTTAGTCCAGAAAACAGTAGCAAGAGTTCTTATCAGAACCAGAAGACATGAGCATATCACCCCCATCTTATCTACACTGCACTGGCTCCCACTTCATTCATGCTATGCAAAATTCATTCATTCATTCATTCATTTTCTGAACCGCTTATTGCCGACTCTGGGCGAGGGCGGGGTACACCCTGGACAGCTCGCCAGGCCATCGCAGGGCCATCAGTCACACAACCA
>JBCNYG010000023.1:25161051-25175712 GCA_039654305.1 Porochilus rendahli | reverse complement strand
GCGATGGCCTGGCGAGCTGTCCAGGGTGTACTCTGCCCTCGCCCAGAGTTGGCTGAGATGGGCGCCAGCCTCCCCGCTCCAATAGTCTAAAAACATGCAGAAAATATGTGAGTGGCAGCCTGTGCTGGGTGTGGCTGTACCTGATCCAGCATCAGCTGGGATTGGCTGCAGCTCACCTGTGATCCGCAATAGATACATGGTTTTGATAAAGGTTTTAAATGGAAAAGAAAAGAAAAGGAGAAGGGCTTCATCTTTGAAAAGCATTGTGTCAGGTTGACAAAGTAAATGAGCAAAAACAAAAATAGAACAACAGTTTGAATGCACTCTGTACACAATGTATGCTTATTACTCAGATTTAACCCCTTTAAAATTTTGCAAAACAAAGCTTCAGGGATTTAAAGGTCAGACTTTTTCCTGCAACATTCATGTGCTGAATTATTGATTATATCCACAGACAGAAGCTGTAGCTGCACTAATGTAGCACCCTGGCTGTGATCCAGTTAAATGCACACAGATCAATCCAAATAGCTTCACTGATGCTATAATACTGAGGATGACTTGCAGAAGAGAAGAGTTCACAGCAACATTAATTTCAAAGCAAATCTATTACCTCAACAAATAACTCAGTGAATCTGAATGAACATTAAACACATTTGAAATGCATTAGTTACACACTTTACATACTGCAATAAGTGACGCACTATGGGCAGTCTGTATATTGAACATGTAATTATGTAAGCTTGTGAGGGGGTCACTGGGTTTTTTTGAAGCTTAAGGATGTTTCCTTGTATACACTATGTAAGTGGAATGTTAAAGATCAGTGTGTATTAATTGCAACATATAAATCAATGACATCAGATGTACATGGATGTTAAAGTGTTCTTCTTGATCTGTCTCTTACATATTTAAATATTATACTTTTTTTTCTCCATATGATATATGCTTAAAGATACTGCTTTCATTCATAAATTTAATAGATTCATGTAGATTTTAATGGCAAAAAAAAAGTTTTCAGAAGTGACAGAAATGCTAGTTGCACATAAAAGCCACTGCTTTGTGATGATGTCCCAAATATCATCATCATCATCATCATCATCATCATCATCATCATCATTATCATAACTGAGAACACAGTACTCCTGTTTTCCATATAGAATAGACGACTGTTTAAATAATGACTTGATGCACCTCTGAGATTATATATCCCATACTGTAGCTTATATACTCTTACCCTTCATCATCATCATCATCATCATCATCATCATCACTGAGAAAAATCACAGTACTCCTGTTTCCATATAGCATGGACGACTTTCTAAAAAATTACTTGATGCACCTCTGAGATTATATATCCCATACTGTACTGTAGTCTAAATATTTATATATAGACTCTTACCCTTCATCATCATCATCAATATTACTGTAATACTTTTCATCCATCAGGTTTTATGGGACCCTACAGGCTGTGAGATCATATGGTAAACAGTGACACACACACACACACACACACACACACACGGAGCTGATGAGTACACAGCACTGAGTCGGACTCAGAGAAACATCAGTCGGAGGGTCTCCAGTCCTTTTCTCTCTTCACTTTCGGAAGAAACTCGGGTGGAGCTTGTAAACACACACCCAGGTGAGCTGCTGAATGTGTTCTGCGTTAGAAAAGTGAACTGTGTGAACGGGAAGGAGGATAAAACAGGTGTACGGACTGGCGGGGGAGGTTCTTTATATAAACTCGGGGAACATCGGGACACATATATTCTACAGTAATACATATTTTCCTAATATCACTATAACCCGAATATACACAATTCATAGTGATAATCAGATTAAAACAAAATGCAAGTAGCTTATTCATGCCTTCATTTTATTTTAGTATAGAATAATAATTGTGATTTCATAGAGAATATGCTACAATGTATTGATAAGAACTATATAAAGAATTACTACACCTATATATTTATTAAATATGTGTTTATGTAGGGATAAACTCTATGCAGTATTTCTGTAAAACTTAAATGTGGCTATAGGCTAATTATTAAAACAAACACACATAATAAAAATATAATAAATAAATATAATAAAAAACATAATAAATAAATGCATAGATAGACAATAATGATAAAAATGAATTAATGCCTTTACTAATATATTCATGTAATTACAATTACAAAATCCTTTGCACTCATTTCCCAAAGTTTCTACTTGCTATCTCGTGTTTGGAGCAGTAAACACATACAAATATATAAACACAGGAAATAAATATATAAACACAGGAAATAAATATATGTAAACAAAAAAACAAACAAAAATATATATATTACTTCATATATAGACTTTATGTATTTATTTCCTGTGTTTATATATAAATAATAAACACAATATAAACACAGGAAATCAATATATATAAACAAACATTTTTCTATTATTAGTTCATTTTGGCTGTACACAGTTTTCCTGGGAAACCCACCCCAGCTTACAGGCTTAATATCCCTTATTCACCTGTTTTACATTTTGCTTTGGTTCTGTGTCTGTTTACAATAACGTTAGCAATATTGTGTGACCAGAAGAACGATCTTACACATGCGTGATAATTTGGCAGTGCTACACCAATTCGTAGAAAGTGGAAAAGTTTGAGATCAAGTGTTAAGAGACAGAAAAAGGACTATGATTTATGGAGAAATAAAACAATATTTACTAATGGGGCAGTGGTGGCCTGGTGGTAGGGTGCTGACTTACTGATCCAAAGGTTGGGGGTTCAAGCCCCACTATCACCAAATTGTCACTGTTGTTCCCTCAGTGCAGCTAACTGGGTTATCAAAGGCCAGCAATGTCTCTCACTGACTGTGGTGGGAGGCATGTAAAATAACCATTGCTGTCGTTCGTAAAGAGTAGGCCGCCAAGTTCCCATTTTCAAGTTTCTGCCCTGCGATGGCCTGGCGAGCTGTCCAGGGAGTACTTTGCCCTCGACCAGAGTCGGCTGAGATGGGCGCTAGCCTCCCCGCGACCCTAACTAGGATTAAGCGGTTCAGAAAATGAATGAATGGATGTTTACTAATCTTATCGCACCCAGTGCAGTGGTCAGTATAACTCACACAGAGGAGTAAGCAAATGGTTTCAGAAAGACATTGTGTTCCATTTAATTTTCAAGTGATATTCCCAAGTTCCCAAGGATCTTAGTGTCTAGTTACCTCTGGTTATCTTTCCACCAGCGTTGTTTTGTTTGTTTGTCTGATTATTAGCAACATTCCTCAGAAACCTTTTTTGATTAAATGTTCAAAATGAGTCAGAGGTAATACAAGGAAAAATTAATTACATTTTGATTCTGATCCAGTTTATTGTCTGGATGCAGGAAATTTTTGAAAGATTTCTTAGCGCGGATGATGTAGTCATCCGAGTTACTGTGTCTGTACCATACCTAAGCGTAACTTCCAGGCTTGTGTTCGATGGTGTAATCTCATTCCTTTACCTTTCTGTACAACTTTTAGGCTAATTATCACAAAAATAATCCTATTATTAAAACTTCCTCATCCGAGCGCAAGACATCTTATTCAAGGCAGGCCCTGTACACAATACAATCATATAAATGGCTGCGTGTTTGCATTGTATCGCTCAAATAATAAACAAATGAAACAAAAAAAAAGAAAAAATTAAAATGATTATTGAATTTTCTCTAAATTACAGTAGGCGGCATGGTGGCAGAGTGATCAGCACGTGTGCCTCATAGCAAGAAGGTCCTGGGTTCAAGTCCCAGGCTTGGCGCTGCCATTTCTTTGTAGAGTTTTCATGTCTTTCCTTTGCTTGAATGAATTTCCTCCAGGTGCTCTGGTTTCCTCCCAAGTGGAGCCTATCTCACCCAATGCTGGACGAAGGCACTGTAAACCCTGAACAGCTTCCCAATTAATTACAGGGCCAACACCGACACAACCATTCACAATCGCATACACACACCTAGGTAGCAAATTGGAGCAGCCAGTTAGCCAAACAGGCTAGTCTTTTGACTGTGGGAAGAAACCGGAGTACTCTGAGGAAACCCATTCAAGCTATGGAAGAACATGCAAACCCCACACGGAAATGCCCGAGCTGGGAATCAAACCCAGGACCTTCTTGCTGTGAGGCGGACGTGCTACCCACTACGCCACCGTGCCGCCCTAGTTTTATTTTTTAAATGTATTTATTTTTTACCCTAATGGCAATATGATTTGAGCAAAATCTCTAATCTCTGCTATAGCAAAATATGTCCAGCGTACATCGGTTCTTGTTAGTCATTATGTTAATTAATATTGCTCTACTTTTAGAGAGAAGAGTTAAGCAATTAAAATTGTGTGTAATGAATCAACTGCTGCATACTATAATGCTGTAGATTTGAGAATTTCTGCAAACAATTCTATGAAAATTATGGAGGAATTCAGAGTTGGAATGTTATTTCAGTGAGTCCTTTGACTGGAACTCAACTGGACATTTGCATGGTGTATTAGTGAGTTGGCGGTTCCACTAGTCACATGTCTGTTATGGTAAAGGCTGTAGGCTCATTATGAGCTGAGAGTAGGAGTATACAGGGCATAGTATCCAGCATACATGTATAATAATGTCCAGCACACATTATATGCATGTTGTGTATATTTTGTTATTCCCATTTCACCAGTTAATAGCCCACTGTAAATAAAGAATAGTGTCATCATTATCAACAACAACCCCACTGTAAGCACATGGCGTGTGGGACCCTGCATCATGCCTTTTGAATAATTGATCAGGAGGGTGAATCATGTTGGGGTCCTGGATCACATGTAAATCTCTCTCTCTCTCTCTCTCTCTCTCTCTCTCTCTCTCTCTCTCTCTGTGTGTGTGCTATGGTTCCGCTAACCTTTAAAATGAAACAGAGCTGTGATCTGTAGTATGCAAATGAAAGCACCAAATCATAACTGTATCACACCGATGCATAAACATTCACGTTTTGATTGCTAATGGAAAAAAGAAACTAATTAACTTCATAGGAAAATTCATGCAACTTAATCAGGACACTACAAGTGTAAGTGCATCAGAGCTGATTTTCTTACAGCAATTTTTATATTGAAACTTTCAAAAAACTAATATGTTTTTTTTTTTTTGCAAAAAAAATCTGATTTAAGCTCTGTGATAGCTTGGTTACATGCTCAGCCCTGGATGGATGGATGGATGGAGGTCTGGTCAACTTAATTATGCATTTATTTAAAAAATGACAAATAACAATAACAAACGTTAGGTTAGGGTCATGGGGAGGCTGGCGCACATCACCACTGACTACACCCTGGACAGCTCGCCAGGTCATTGCAGGGCAGAAACATGCTGAAGGCAACCCAATGGCCTACTCTTTACGAACGTCAGCAATGGTTCTTTTACCACAGACAGTGAGAGACATGGCTGGCCTTTGATAACCCAGTTGGCTGCACTGGGGGGACAGCAGTGTCAACTTAGTGATAGTGTGCCTCTGATCTTCGGATCAGTAAGCCAGCATCGTACCACCAGGCCACCACTGTCCTGGTATACAGTTCTACAGAGGCTTAAAGTCAGGCAATAAGCAAACAGAGCAATGCAATCAACACCATGAGTCAAACAATGTGAACAACAGGGCAAGATAAAAAAATGACTGGTGAAACAAACATTCATGTTCACTGTCCTTTCGCTTGGCACTAACTGGCACATATATAATGTCACACGTGAATCTGAGATTTTAGTTTTGGTGGGAAAACTATGAAAAATTGGTAATAGTATTTTAGTTCAAATAACATTAACTATTGTTGTATAATAGGGACTCGTGTTAGGTTATGTTACATTACCTGAATGACGTGGTTACACTATTACTACTAATAACGTTACTACTGTCATGACATAAGTTACCATGTCATTAGTGGAGAAAGTCAGATTTAAAACCTTACCTCTTCTGAGTCTTCGGACACGCATGTTCTGTCTACCTTGAAGACAAAGTTCAACTTCTAATAATTTATACATATGATTCAGCTAATCAGTGGCTTGCTAAACTAAATGAACAACTTACTTGGACAGAGTGCGCCCTCGTGGCCTGCAGACAAACAACCATACACACACAATCTCCTGCGGAACGAAAACCGGCGCGTCGCTGTACCTTCCACGTAGCTCATGGGAAAGGTTTTAAAAAAAAGAATATCTTAATGAGGAGAGGATGTAAGGCTTGGCGTGTCACTTCGTAATTGCCACAGTGTTCGGAGTAGATTTTTAAGGGTATGAATGATTATGAACAGGTGTGAATGACTCGTACTTGTGAATGGGAACATGCTGCTGAGATTTCTGATTTTGGATTGGAAGAAAAAATTTTTTTTCAGGAAAACAGTTAGTTTAAATACATTGTACTTCCCTGTGTTTACACTCAAGTAAGTTTAAAAGGAAATTGGCATATTTGCTCACGCATAAACTGATATACTGTATACAGTGTGAATAATGGGTTGCACACTTGTGTAGTAGTCAGCACATCTGTCTCACACCAAAAAGGTCCTGGGTTCGAGTTCTGGGCTGGGGTGGAGTTTGCATGTCCTCCCAGTGCTTGTGTGGCTTTCCTCGGGGTACTCCTGTTGTCTCCAGCAGTCCAAATACCTGCACAGTAGGCTAATGGGCTGCTCAAATTGCCTCTAGGTGCGAATGTGAGTGGAGTGATGTGTGTTTTGACCTGTGATAGACTGGTTCTACGTCCAGAGTCCACAGTTATCTGATGTATATAAGTGATGTAGCATCATTATAGCAAACATGACCTAGCATGACAAGGCCTCTGTGCACAACGCAACATCCATGAAGACATGGTTTGCCAAGGTTGGAGTGGAAGAACCTGTGTATGCTCCAAACAGCCCAGACCTAATCATCACTAAATGCTAAAAAAAAATGAAATGCCAACTGCACCCTAACCCTCTTCACTTGACATCAGTGTTTGACCTTAATAATACTATATGGGCAACTAAGCTATGTTTCTATTTTGGAAATCCTTCCCAGGATGATATTATGGAGGCAATATAAGCAAAAATCTGAAAATCAGAATTGTTGTATTTATCTGTAATGTCTAGCCTTTGTGTTTCTCAATTTTAAAGTATGATGAAATATATTAATGAATTGAAAGAATGAACTATTGTTTTATTTAATACAGTTCAAGAATGGGAAACAGCTCAGCCAAGCTGAATCCCTTCATACACGTTAATGGCTCAGCCAAATCCAAACCCAACACCGAGTCAAGCAGTGGTCCTCAGCGCCTCAAAATGAAGGTAGAGGAACTGGAGAGCCAGTTGAAGAAGAAGGATGAAGAACTAAATGCCCAACAGCTACAGATCAAACAGCTGGAAGAGCAGCTGGCCCAAAATAACCAAGTCATTGTTGACATCTCAGATGCGTTGCGAACCAAGTGTCTCCAGCTTAGCAGTCTACAGGAAGCTCTGAAGAAACAGCGAGATTTGGAACTCATGAACTCACCAACTGAGGCGAGCCAGAGACCCAGCGGCCTGCTGCGAGCGACAGTGAACAAGAGAAAAGGAGCCAAAGCTGGGGTTTCTGCAGAACCATCATCCAGGACGTATGACTCGAGTAGCCTGCCCAAGTTCTACTTCGAGAGTGCACGCATCTGGAAAGAACCAAGGTCAGGCAGAAAATCTGTGACATGTACCCCAGTGTAATTTATTCATTCAGGGAGATTTTCTAGTTACATAATTCTGAGAAAAATGATCATCTCGTCTTTTATCCAGGCTAATTAGGATGTGCCATTCAGATGGTAATTTTGATAGAGCCCATGTTGTGATAGCTCTCATTTGGGGGCTCATTAACTATTCTGCATGCTGGTATTGACAATTGAAAAACTGGTGCGTTTAATAACTGAAGCAAAGGGTCTGAAGCACTGTCTAATTAGCTTGTCTTGAATAATTTAAAAACAAACCAAAAAACATCTGTAAATTTAATTCAGTAGCAAGAGCATTGCTTATCTGTCCTTGTTTACCCAAAGACCAAAGTTATACAGTATTTCTGTATATATATGTGATGTGCTGAGATACCAGCATTTTAAACTGCGGCATATTTGATCAACACAGTTTTAAAATAATGTTCAAGTTCAAGCTGAACGTAATACCATTTCTCATTAATACATGATACAGAATCTGAACCCATTTGTTTATTTTATGTCTACGACAGTGTGAAGAAGCTCCTAACAGATGCCCTGAATAAGAATCGATATCTGAAGAGGCTTGAAGGACAGCAGCTTAGAGACATGGTGGAATGCATGTACGAGAAAACATACCAACAAGGAGAGTATGTTATCAAGCAGGGTGAGCTGGGGAATCACCTGTTCGTCCTGGCAGGTAAGAATCCACAGGGAACTATACTACTGAGATGCACCTTATTAATTAAAAGCATATATAATATAGCAGAATCTTCCCCACATCAATACGTAACCTCCACCAGCCTACACTCTTGACATACGATAGGTTGGGTCCATGGGTTAAAGATGTTCATGCCAGATTTTGACCCCAACATACTGTATGTATCCCTCAGCAGAAGGTACTCTGGGTACTCTGGTTTCCTCCCACAGTCCACAGACATGCACATTAGGCTAATTAGCTGTTCCAAACTGCCCCCAGGTGTGAATGTGAGTATGAACAGTTGTGTGTGTGTTGGCACTGTGATATGCTGGTGAGCGGTTCAGGGTGTACCCCACCTTCACCATGTGATAACTGAGATAGGCTTCAGCCCCGCAACCCTTGAAAGGATTAAGCAGTTCGGCAAATGGGAGTGAGAGTGAATAACAATACCACATTTACAACAATACCCATTAGCAACATTATCATCAGCACTGGCAAAATATTTACATGATAACAGTTTACATCACAAGCTACTTAAATTGTGAGGACACATTATAATACATCCTGTTATCACTTGTTCCATAGACATTCATCACCAGCTTTTCTCTTACCTTTTACCTCCCCCTTGACACTAATAAGACAACAAAATGCCCCTTATCATATTACAGAGATACTGATTAGTCCTGAATGCATTGGAAACTATAGGCAAAAGCTTTACCTGTGACTGCTAAAAAATACTAACACTGGAGATTCATTCCACTTTCATTCATTTGTTTATTTGCTGAACTGCTAATAGGTAATAGTGCTCACGTGGAGGCTGGAGCCTACCTCAGCCAACTCTGGGCGAAAGCGAGGTACATCCTGAATGGCTCGCCGGTCAATCACAGAGCCAACACACACACACCAACACACACACACACAGACACACACACAACACCATTCACACTCCTTACCACTCCACACTCACACCTGGTGGAAACCCATACAAGCACAGGAAGAACATGCAGACTCTACACAGTGTCCGCCTTGTCCAGCCAGGGACTCGAACCCTGGACCTTCTTGTGTAAGGTGGATGTGTTAACCATTATGCCACCGTCACTGTTTGGTGACAAAGAACAGCAAGGATGGCAGGATTGCATAGTTAATTCCTGTTTGGTGATGTTTTTTTTTTCTTCGTGTGTGTTTGTGTGTGTGTGTGTGTGTGTGTGTGTGTGTGCAGATGGCCACCTGGATGTCTATCAGAACAATAAACTGCTGACATCGATTGCAGTATGGACAACATTTGGTGAATTAGCCATTTTATATAACTGCACCCGGACAGCATCTGTTAAAGGTGAAGTAACCTAAACTTTAAATAAGGAAGAAAATTGATTTGAAATAATAAATCATTTCCCTCTCTTTGTTTTATGAGTATGAATACACATGTCAAGAATTTACCATGAAAAAGCTGGATGATGCAAATAAACATGTGTTGAGATTGGATAATGGATGTAATTTGTCCTGGGTTTAGGCATGGGAGAATTAAAAAAAAATACAATAGCCTAAAAATCTTTTCTTGTTTAGATTAGCAGTTCATGTGTGTGTTAACTAAACATGGTGACCTCAGACTTGGAAGATATTTAAGGTTTAGGCTTTGTCAAACCCATCAAATGATATTTTAACACGTTTCTTTGTAGCACAAAGCTTTTGGACATTAATATTGAATTAGTCTTGGCCCAAGTCTTCTTCTCCAGTGTTTTGTAAAATGCATCATAAACTTAAAAGAAAAACTGACCTCATGTGAACCTCCTGCTTTCTCAAACCATTAGAAAATAGATGCATCATAACAATATTTGTTAGATAGCCTTGACGCAAGCAGATAAGCATAACATTCTTATTACACATTATAACTTTTAACCACATTTTTAGCTTTTTTAACTGCGGCAGAGTGTAAGTACTTCCTAGCAGCTCTATAACAGGTTGCTGTTGTGTCTTGGTAATTGGCTCACCACATGTTAATCTGGTCCCACAGCGTGAGGTGGAGGCCAAGCCTCAGGAGCACGCAGATATTTCCTTTGCTCACCTGCTGTGCTCTTGTTCTTACAGCGGCCAGTAATGTCAGGACCTGGGTTCTTGACCGTGAGGTCTTTCACAACATCATGCGAATGACTGCTGAGGCAAGACATGAGCAGCATCGCAACTTCCTCAGAAGGTGATAACCAACAAATCATGCTGTCTATAACATTAAATTAAATGTACAGCACAGTGTCGTTGGATTCTTAAATCTGATTGGTCAGAAGGTTTTCCGTAATCTTCTGTAAGAGCAGCTCTGACAGTAGTTATGGCTTAATTATATAAATCATCAACATCATCAACATCTTACACTAGGATTTGTGTGGTGGACACTCAATGTAAACAAAGCAAGCAAGCACTCTGAACCGTTTAATCCTACTAGCTGGGTTGTGGGGAAGCTGGAGCCTATCTCAAAGGCAGGGGATACCCTAAGCCACAGGTGTCAAACTCAAGGCCCGCAGCCCAAATCCTGCCCGCCAACTCATTTTATGCACCCTGCAAGAGCTTTTAAAAATATGATTACCGTACATTCTTTGCATCGACCGTTACCATGAAACCTAACTCATCATCCTTCCACTAGGTGGCAGCAGCCAATTTCAAGTAAACAGCTAGTCATTCATGACTCAAGAAAGATGGCATACTAGCTTGTAGCTGTTAAACGTTGTCAGAAAAGGTGAACAAATAAAAAGAGGACAAATGCCTAAACGAATCATTTTGCTATGAACATTTCATGGTGGTCCTTTTAGAATAGATGTTCAGGGATTATTCACCCTCCATCACCTTGAAATTCAGTGTTGTGGCGCTCAGTGAAAATGAGTTTAACACCCCTTCCCTAAACAATTCCTCAGACCATTGGAAGACACACAACCATTCACACTCACACTCACACCTAAGTGCAATTTGGAGCAGCCAGTTAACCCACTGTGCATGTCTCTGGACTGTGGGAGGAAACCAGCCTACCTGGAGTAAACCCACACAAGCACAGGGAGAACATGCAAACTCCACACAGAAATGCCTGAGCCCAGGAATCGAACCCAGGACCTTCTTGCTGTGAGGTGGACGTGCTAATAACTACACCACTATGCTGGCCACAATTGTTAATTCTACAACATTAAAAATAACTATTAAATGATTACATGAACAATGTGAGTGTCAGTCTTTAGTACATAAAAATTAAAGCTGTTCTTACCTAAATAAAGCCCATGTTCATCAAGACATCATTGGTTTCCTTATTTTATAAACACATACACTGATACAAAATATTGTCTCTACATGGCCATAATACATTTCAACATCTGAAGGGGTTTTGTTTGACAACATAAAGTGCAGGCGCAGCATAATACAAAATATAAATTCATACAGTAGCATTTTCTTCCCTGTTTCCTTATATATCCTTCTGAATCTAAACACATTATTTAAATAGAAAATACGGACAGCACAATGGTGTAGTGGTTAGCACGCCCGCCTCACAGCATGAAGGTCATGGGTTCGATTCCTGAGCTCTGGTGTTTCTGTGTGGAGTTTGCATGTTCTCCCTGTGCTTGTGCGGGTTTCCTCGGGGTACTCGGGTTTCCTCCTACACCCCAAAGACCTGCACATTTGCAGTTATTAGCAGTTAGCAGTTACAAATTGTCCCTAGGTGTGAATGTGAGGGTGAAAGTGTGATGGCCCTGTGATGGTATGGCGAGCTGTTCAGGGTGCACCCCACCTTCGCCCAGTGTCAGCTGAGATAGACTCCAGGCTCCCTGCCACCCTGAAGGGATCATGTGGTTCGGCAAAAGGGGCGAGAGAGTGAAATAGAAAGAAATGACTGGATTTTGGATTGAATTTAAGTTTAATTTAAAAACACATCACAACATAAGCACATATGTATGACCAGATTTCAAATATGTTTAGTTCCTTTTCATTGATTTCATTTTTTTATTCCAGTGTTTCACTTTTGGCTAATCTTCCAGAAGACAAGCTGACTAAAATTGTTGACTGCCTGGAGGTGGTAAGTAAACATCTTCCAGTTATTCCTGATATTTTCCTGAACACACACACACACACACACACACACACACACACACACACACACACACAAACATCATCACAGCCCATCAGTGATCTTTGTGTTGGAGAGTGCAGGCATTACATC
Organism: Porochilus rendahli; assembly: GCA_039654305.1. NCBI lineage: Eukaryota > Metazoa > Chordata > Actinopteri > Siluriformes > Plotosidae > Porochilus > Porochilus rendahli. Next base: position 25,163,175 of record JBCNYG010000023.1, on the reverse strand, counting down.
TGTCGTCTCCTGGGCTGGTAGATTGTTATCATAATTATTTGACATATTGTTGCCATATTTATTTGGCTTGGGCCATGTAAAGTGTTCCTGATTTGAAGGTTGAAGGTAAAATCGTGGCACAGTCTGTACTTTGTTAAGGATCTGTTGGACAGCTGATTCGGGCTGCTGACTGATTTATTTCAAGTCTCTCTGAGGGGGCCAAAGAGAACGTTTCTAAAAGAGTGTGGGCTTTGTCAGCTTTGTGTCAAATAACCCCATTCACATTCCCCACCTTCTGAAAATACTTCAAGGACATTCCTCTTGATCACGTGTTCCTGGGTTCAAATGGGAGAATTCTGTTATTTAATCATTCTGATGGAGTTGATTATATTCCTTCCCGAGGGGACGGGAAGCTGTGTAACTCAATAGTGGTGCAGATGTTTCGTACTGCGAAATGCAGATAAAATGGAGCTCTATCATTAAACGCCGAGGAAAGGAATGTGGTGAGAGAGTCTTTGACTGGACAAATATTTTGGAGTTTCTGGTGTAAAGCGGTCCAGGGCTCACTAGGAGAGCTTCTTGGATGAAATGACCGGAGAACCATGCCAGGAGGACACGTGGATGGGTCATGAGTACATTGATAGGAATTACTCTCTTGTGACAATGACTCTACGACTTTCAGACGTTCAAGAAACCCAGCAGGCCTCACACAGGGCGGTTATGACGGCGGTTTAACCACTAAAAAATGACAGTGGTGTTGCAAGACAATTGTGAGCAGTAGGTGAAAGCATGTTGTTTGTAAGGAGGTTGGCTGCGGTCAGTTTAAACAAGGTACGTATGCAGAACAACTGCATGGTGTTAGACCACTGTCTCAAACACCTACTTAATCGCTAACCACTCCTGAACGCGTTTGGACAACGTGCGACAACATGGCAGCTACAAGGCAGCTCTTCAAATATTTTCAAAATCTTTCAGTTCATGGCCAACCCCATCATGGTGCCAGATGATGTCACTACGGTCCAGAATGGTTGGGAACCATGGACTGCTTATAACTGCTCTCTAATTTTCACCCAAAAACATGCCCGAGATATTTATCATGATCGTCACTGACGTAGAACTTGGAAGCTGTCCAGTTTCTCATTAGTGATATGCACCTCTGACTGAGACCAACATATATTAGGTAATGATGATGTCACTTGATGTCAGTGTAATAATGTAAACATACATTTATTGTTCCTGGAATAATGTTACGTCTTAACAGTTCACTGCCAGCGATGTGATCAATATCCATTTAAACTCCTCTCACTTCTGTCGCTCTTGGACGTTTCCTTCCTGATATCACTAGGCAACTTCCAGACAGGAAACCTTTTGCGTAGGATTTATATTTTCAGTCAATTAAGTGTGTAATGAAAGATTTGTAGCTTTAACACTGTAATTTGATAAACTGCAGCATCACCTCCTCACAGCTCCAGAGTTAGTTTGATCCTGAACCTTTTATTTATATAATAAGGACAACGAGTTTCAAAAGGATAGTGAAGGATGGTAAAATCACTTAAGCTCAAGTATAATTTTGAATATCGTCATCAGGTCTCAAATAATTATAGAATGGCAGTGCAGTGTTCCCTACGAACGGATCTAAATCACAAGACTAGCATGTCTTAGCATGGTTAGCATGTCTTAACATGGTTAGCATGTCTGCTTCACAGCAAGAAGGTCCTGGGTCTCCACATAAAACCCAGGACCTTCTTGCTGTGAAGTAGACATGCTAACCACTATGCCACTGTACTGCCCTTACTATATATGAGATATGATATAAAAATAAATTGTGAAATCAGACTGAATAAATGCCAACAAAGGCCCTAAACCTCATTTCACTCTGCGCTTACTGAGGTTTCAACCATAAGTACACTTGATGTCTGAGTATAATGTTGCACTATATTACAGTACATACATATAATATGTTGTGCGTGGCATGGTGGTGCAGTGGTTAGCATGTCCGCCTCACAGCAAGAAGGTCCCGGGTTTGATTCCTGAGATCAGTGTGGAGTTTGCATGGTCCCTCCGTGCCTGTGTGGGTTTCCTCCGGGTACTCCGGTTTCCTCCCACAGTCCAAAAACATGCACAGTAGGCTAATTGGCTGTTCCA
>JBCNYG010000023.1:25149027-25159349 GCA_039654305.1 Porochilus rendahli | reverse complement strand
TGGCAGGGCGAGCCGTCCAGGTTGTACCCCTCCCTCTCCCAGAGTCGGCAAGATATATATATATATATATATATATATATATATATATATATATATCAATGATAATTTAATTGTGTACCATTGAGTAAAAATACTTCCTGAATACCCCTTTGAGAATATCCCTACAAGAACCCAGCCACACTGACTCAATGGGAAATCAATGGCTAAATCAGATCTTCTCTGTACTTCCTCATTAGGAGTATTATGACAAAGGTGACTATGTCATCAGGGAGGGAGAGGAAGGAAACACATTCTACATCATTTCCAATGGAAAGGTAAACGCTCACACCATACACACTGGATTTAATTCCTGCTTCCGGATTATCATATGTTAGCAATTTGTGTATAATCCTCACTTTGCTAGTTCTAGCTTTCACATGCATTCTTGGAAACCTCTGTTCAAAATTCCAAAATTGTTGTCCCCATTCTAAAATATTAGTCCCTCCTGCTAAAATCTGACCTCTTTACCCAAAAGATGACTTCCAAGGTGGCTTCTTCTATAGACACCCCCCTTTAATATCACTGTGGGGCTATGGAGGAAATGTGTGTCCATTTCTGTGGGAGGTAGAGCATGTTGAGATAAATCAGTAACCTGACACCGTAGGGGTTAAGAGACAGAGGTCTCCTCTGGGAAGTAACAGGAACTGTTTATCATGAGCTACCCGGTCATGGATCCCCCATTGGGCCCCTGCCATAGCTGCAACTCCAACTGCAACAGGGAAGACAGATGTTTTTTTCTTCTTAGAGCAATTTAAGTGCCGGAAATGATGCTGCTCGTCAGGCTGTCGCCACCCTGTCCAAGACGGTGTGCTGGGAATAAGCCCATTAGTGTTAGCCACCAAAAAGCTGCCTATTAGGTCAAGAGGGTCAGCTTTGGAACCTTTTACGAGAAGAATCGTGTATCTAATCACGGATTGCGAGGAGAGCCGCGGAAGTTTGGAATAAATATGATATATGATTACGGATGTTGGTTGATACCTGTTTTAGTGCTGCGACCATGTTTTGAGCATTCAATTTAAATGAAAGGATGAATATTTGGTTGTGCGCGCCGCATTTCCAGATAATTCTTCCCTCACATATGGATATGGTTCTATAATGGTAGTTGAGTGTTCCACTGAGATTTATTAATTAGTATTCTGGGATCATGATTCATCCCTCATGTTTGGTGAATCATAAATTATTGAATGTGCAATATGTTCTCCATATGTCATATTTAATGTGATTCTGCCCAGATTAAAGTAACCCAAAGCACTAAAGATCACAAGGAGCCCCAGGTCATCAATACTTTACAGAAAGGTGATTACTTTGGAGAAAAGGCCCTCATCAGGTAACATTTTTTCTCTTTATATTGTTCCATTTTTATGCTACAATTACTTTCAGATATTAGCTGCTGATAGTAGTTTGCATGAATGATTAATTAAAACGATCCTTCCTTCCTGTGAAGCCATAATGAGATTTCAGAAAGCCCCTGGGTCATGATAGAATTACAGACATGATGTAATTTCCCCCTTTTTGCAGTGATGACGTAAGGTCGGCTAATATCATAGCAGATGAGGATGGCGTTGAATGCCTCGTCATTGACAGGGAGTAAGAAAACACAGCCCTTTGTTCCTTTTACTAATGTGAAAGCTGGCTTTGTTCTCTTATAACGTGATTTGTTCTCTTCCCAGAACATTCACTCAAACTGTTGGCACATTTGAGGAGCTTAAGAAATATCTTCAAGGCTACGTTGAGACCTTAGCCCGTGATGACAAGAAGAGAAATGCAAAGTGAGTGGCGCAAATTTAAGCATGTGTTTTACAATGCACATCTGGTTCAAGATGGAAGCGCAAACATAGACAGTGGGTATAGTGTCCCAGCTTGAGACAGCATGTATACAGAGAATAACATAAGATATATAAGTAAGTACATATTTGCAGGTATAATTCGAGTTGTATTCCTATTTGTAAATGTATGTGCTATATTTGCCCACTCACATCCTAACTTGAAGACAGTAGTAAATGTATGGTGGTCTGGGCATAGCTGTTAGCTAAATTATGGAACAAAACAGACACAAAAGATTTTACATCCATACATTTTTCTATACATTAACCATAAATGCACTGCTCGGCCAATTAAAAGTTGCACATGCTAATATTTTCATGGAGTGCATTTAGCCTTGATCACAGCATGTAATGTCCGTGGCATTTTTGCTTCAGTTGGTCAGGTCGAGGCTCAGCAACATTAAGGTGGTGATGAAATGAAGTCAGCTGATGAGCTGAATGTACTGAATGAGCAGGTTATCACATCAATGGACTTTTTCTTCCCTGATGACACAAATATAAAACGGGGATTCAAATAGTGAAAGAGTGGTTCAGGGAGCACTTAAGGAGTACTTTGAGAACCTCCTCAATCCCAACAACATGCCCTCTGTGGAAGAAAAAGGGCCTGGGGGTTCAGAGGGGGGTCTGCCTATCACTGGGACTGAGGTAGTTAAAACAACATCTCCACAACATTGTGTGGTCATCAGGGGCCGTACCTCTGGATTGGCAAACCGGGGTGGTAGTTCCCCTTTTTAAGAAAGGGGACCGGGAGGTGTGTTCCAACTTTCGTGGAGTCACACTCCTCAGCACTCTTCACCAGCTCTACACTCTCTGCAGGATCCTTGAGGGGGCATGGGAGTTTGCTCAACCAGTCCAAATGTGCTTTGTAGACTTGGATAAGGCTTTTGACCGTGCCCCTCGGACTATCTTGTGGGGTGTGCTCCGGGAATATGGAATACTGGACCCGTTGCTACAGGCCGTTCGGTCTCTGTATTGCCAGAGCCAGAACTTGGTGCGCATTGGTAACAACATGTTGAATTCGAGTAGAACCGCTGATCCTGCCCATTGAGAGGAGCCAGTTGAGGTGGCTCAGGCATCGGATTATAATGCCTCCCGAACGCCTTCCTGGTGTGGTGTTTCGGGCATGTCTGACTGGGAAGAGACCCTGTGGTCGACCCAGAACATGCTGGAAGGACCACGTCTCTTGGCTGGTCTGGGAATTCCTTGGCATCCTCCCGGAAGAGCTGGAGGAAGTGGCTGGGGAAAGGGACGTCTGGACCTCACTGCTTAGGATGCTGCCCCCGTGACCCGACCCCGGAAGAAGATGAATGAATGAATGAATGAATTAATTAACTTTATTCCGTTTGAGATGAAAACAGAAAGATATTTCAGTTTCTGGAACTGGCAGCATGTGGCTTGTGGTTTGATTCCCAGGCCCGGCTGCCCTGCATGGGTTTCCATCGGGTACTCTGGTTTCCTCCCACAGTCTAAAAAATAGCACAGTAGGCTAAATGGCTGTTCCAAATTGCCCCTAGGTGTGAGTGTGAATAGTTGCATATGTGTTGTCCCTGCAATGGTCTCGCGAGCTTGTGAGCATAGAAAATGAATGAATGAATGAATGAATGAGTTAAAAAAAATAAAAACTACAAAGTCTTTCCCCGTCTGCCATTAATTTACCATTAATTTACATTTAATTTCAGAGAAATATTGCTCACGGACATGTTTTTGTGTTGGTTTCCTGATGCAGGAGGTCGGGAAGCACGACTCCCAGTTCCCCGTTATCTGTTGATCAGGTGCAGCTCAAAGAGAAAGACTTTACTTCTTCACTTTCCTTCAGGAACTTGGAGATCGTCGCGACTCTAGGAGTAGGAGGATTTGGTAGGGTCGAACTGGTGAGCATTTGTGCTTATTATTTACACTGACAATTTCACATCATTCCAGTGGATTAACTAGTCCAAACTAATTGTGGATGAGAGTATGAACGCACCTGGGGGTGATTGAAGGGTCGTTAGTCCACTCTAGTTCTCAACCTTTCATTTCTGCCTTGTTCCCAGTGTTCTCATGTTTATACTAATGCTCTTTTTTAAGGATGAATATAATGTAATATAAAAAACTTTAGAGAAAGAGAGTTTGGTGACATGTGTTGATTTATATGTCGTGTTTGGCTTCCATCAGGTTAAAGTGAAAAACGAGAATGTGACTTTCGCATTGAAGTGCATTAAGAAGCGTCACATAGTGGACAACAGACAGGAAGAACACATTCACTCTGAGAGGAGAATCCTGAGTGAGACCTGCTCCCCTTTTATAGTCAAGTATGTTGAAGTAGTCTTTTCTTACAATGCATTATGCTTACTCATTCATATGAGAACGAGCGCTCTCAGATATTACACGTGCTGAACAGCATGTATACAGAGAAGCATTAGTCACTCATGTAAATGAAGGATTATTAAACAGTTTGGTCCAAGAAGTGTTTTATATAAGGCTATTAGATTATTTACACTCACAGATCACATTAGTAGGAACACTAGAGTGTATTAATATTGTGTACAGCCTTCCTTTGTTCTCAGAACAGCTTCAATTCTTCATGGCATGGATTTCACAGGATGTTGGAAACATTCCTTTGAGATTCTGCTCCATATTGACATTATTGCATCACACAATTCCTGCAAATTTTTCAACTGGACATTCATTTTTTGAATTGCTTAATCCTAATTAGGGTCGTGGGGAGGCTGACACGAGGGCAGAGTACACCCTGGACAGATCGCCAGGCCGTCGCAGGGCAGCTAGACGCTGACAGCCTACTCTTTACAAAAGTCAGCAATGGTTCTTTTACATGCCTCTCACCACAGACAGTGAGAGACACGGCTGAACCCCCGACCTTTGGATCGGTAAACCAGCACCCTACCACCAGGCCACCACTGCCCCCAAGTGAACATTCATGCTGCAAATTTCCACCTCTATCACATCCTAAAGATCATCTTAATTCTATTATTTTGAGATGATATTTACTTTGGAACATAATGCGTCATCATGCAGAAAGTAATCATTAGAAGATGGGTAAATCGTGGCGATGAAGGCATACACATGGTCCGCAGAAAATAGGCTGTTGAAAAAAAGGAATATAGGAAAATATTCCCTGCATCATTACGCAAGCTCCACCTGCCCAGACTCTTGACATAAGGCAGGTTGGGTCCATGGTTTCAAAGTTTTAATGCCAGATTTTTTCCCAGAGTCCAAAGACATCCACCTAATTTAACTTGGCTGTTCCAAATTGCCCATAGGTCTGAATGTACATGTGATTGTTGTGTGTGTGTGTGTGTGTTGGCCCTGTGATGGTCTGGTGAGCTGTTCAGGGAGTACCCTGCCTTTGCTTAGTGGTTCAGTGAATGAGTGAGTGACTAAATGAAAATATATTATGGGCAAGTATAAACAAAAGAAAAAAACAGTTTTCTGGGTTAGGCCATCTTTGTTTGGATTCTCCAATGGCCTGGCAAGCTCTGTGTACTCTGTCCTCACCCAGAGTCAGCTGAGATGGGAGCCAGCCTCCCTGCAACCCTAATTAGGATTACGCGGTTCAGAAACTGAACTATTATTCAGATTATTCAGGATGGCTGCATTCAAATACGGAAGGTTGCACCTCTCATTCTTTCCTCATGGTTCTAACGTCCAAAAATGAATGATTTTGATGAGAGCTGTTGATGAGCCTGTTGAACTGTCATCAGTGGGAATTTTGTTACTATGATTAGCCTAAAAAGGGTAAGAACTGGGGCAAGTTTCGAGCCACAGTTCTTCCTATGTTGAGCTGTATAAAGAAAGCTAAAAATGATCGTCATGAAACCGATTGACAGGACTGGAGTTTGTGAAAATGTAAGGGCTTTCTACCAAGAAATCGCTATTGCCCAAGGTCAGCAGGTTGAGGGTAGTGACAGTGAAAATTAAATGCATGATAGTGCTACTAATGAGGACACCGAGAAACACCAATGTGCACATTAAATCCTTAAAGTGTGTGACTATAGGCCAGTTTAATCAGGAATACAAATTTCTGCGAATGGAGCATTTTGCAGCAGAATTGGTATATGGAGCGTTCTGAAGACAAATCAGTTATTGATTGTGTGCGATTTCTACCCTCACTTCTTGTCACAAGCTTTGGGTAGTGATCGAAAAAACAAGAATATACAAGCGACTGAAATGAGCTTCCTTTACAAGGTGTTGGGGCTCTCCCTTAGAGATAGGGTGAGAAGGTCTGTCATCCGGGAGGAACTCGGAGAAGAACCGCTGCTCCTTCATGTTAAGAGGAGCTAGTTGAGGTGGCTCGGGCATCTGATTAGAATGCCCCCCGAAAGCTTCCCTGGGGGGTGTTTGGGGCATGTCCAACCATGATGAGACCCTGGGGATGTCTCTCAGCTGGTCTGAGAATGCCTTGGTGTCCCCCCAGAGGACCCGGTTCAAGCAAAGCAAGATGAATGAATGGATTAATGGATTGTGTGTGTGTTTTAAATAACGTTTGATTTCATTAATTTGCACATTAATTGCCGGTTTCACACCCTGACTATATCAGGAGAATTTTCAGTTATAGAATGTCACTCAACGAGCTCATTTAAATAAGTTTATTTTCTCAAAACAAGGAAAATAGATGTGGAGTGTTTTGCAGCTCTCTGTATGTTCTCAAACAGGTTCATTAATTCTGACAGTACAAAGACAACTACATTCGTAATGGTGTGCTGAGAAGCACAGACAGTAAAACAGAGGGTTAGACACAGGCATAGAACTTAAATATGATTAATGAATAAGGAAAGCAAGAGACGGGCGGGAAAACAATCTAAAAATAACAAACACAAGCTAGGCAATCAAATTAGCAGAGAACAGATTAATGAACATAGGAGTCTCTCTTAATGAGCCTGTCATCATGCAAGACAGTGATACATAACAGCCAATCAGTATTAACTCAGCGATGTGGCGGCCTTATTGGGACGTCCGTCCAAGACCTATTTTATGTCTATGGTGCTGTTCGCGGGAGCACCGCTATAACACCAGGTAAAACCAGTTAAAGGCAATTACAGGAATGTTGGGAAGCTATTTATTTATTTATTTTACGGTGGAATGATCATCCAACAAAACAGATATAATCCTAAATTTATATATACTGAAGAATAATACTACTGAACATTCTCATTATTAAACCTTAGTGTAATTATTCCATCTACCAGTCTACCTCCACAAACACAATACTTGATTTTGGCTTTCCTACAATATATATATATATTAAAACAAACACACATACTAATGCAGTCCTCATGCTTGCTTGATTTACATCCCGGTGCATTTAGTAAACTGAGAGTTCAGCCATTTTCCCACTGACATTCTTTCATTTGCTGAACCATTTAATCCTGCTAAGGTCAGGGGAAGGCTGGTGTCTATCTCAGCCTACACTGGCCAAAGGTGGGGTACACCCTGGACTGCTTACTAATCCATCACTGGGCCAACACACACAACCACTCACACTCACACACACACACACCTTGGAGCAATTTGGAGCCGTGATTTAGCCTAAGGTGCATGTCTTTGGACTATGGGAGGAAACTGTATTACCTGGAGGAAACCCACGCAAACATGCGCAGAACTTCACACAGAAACGCACTTGCCGGTCCCTGGACTTGAAACCGGGACATTCTTGCTGAGATGTAGATGTGCTTACCACAACACCACGGTACCACCCCCCGTTTTTTAGGAAATGTTACTGAAAATGTTTCCGGTGTTTTGGAAATTTTTACACGCCTTCGTGTATAGATATTTTTTTAATTTTCATGATGTGATTTTATATCCTCCCTCCAGAATGTACCGTACGTTTAGGGACAGCAAGTTTGTGTACATGCTGCTGGAGGCATGTCTGGGTGGAGAGGTCTGGAGTCTGCTGAGAGACAGGTTAGCTTGAATAAAACAAACCAGTGTAAAGATCCATTGATCTATCACACCTACTGATATCACTGATATTTTCAGAGGAAGCTTCGACGAGAACACTGCCAAATTCTGCGTGGGTTGTGTGACTGAAGCATTTGAGTACCTTCATAAAAAAGGAATCATGTACAGGGATCTAAAGCCTGAGAACCTCATGTTGGACTCAGATGGCTATGTAAAACTGGTAGGTTTAATGATTAATGAGTCGATGGTTGTGCGTTGATACCTGAGTGATTAAGGACACTGCATGATAAATTCTGGTTAATTTTCTTTTGTCAGGTCGACTTTGGTTTTGCAAAGAAGATCAAAAGTGGCCAGAAGACATGGACGTTTTGTGGGACTCCTGAATATGTGGCACCTGAGATCATTCTGAATAAAGGACATGGCCTCAGTGTGGACTTTTGGTCTCTGGGAATCCTAATCTTTGAACTTCTGACTGGGAGGTTTGTATCAATCATTTATTTCATTTTCTCCTTTATTAATGAACGAAAATGAGATTATCTGCTTTGAAAAGCCACAAAACCTGTTTGGCTGTTATTAAATTACCATGTAGGTACTCCAGACAGGAAAGATTTCAAGACAGAACAACAGAATAAGATAGAAAATGAAAACCACCATTTCTTTAAGTGATCACAGTTATTAGCTGTCACAAACCAATCATCCATTTTTATAGGAGTATGTATCAAAATACAAAATGTATAAAAATGCAAAACATATAGCAGATATATAAATACAAAGATTTGAAGTATTTGTTTGGATAATTTCAGACTTCAGAGATTAATATGTTTCAGTTGGCAACAGTTCTTTTAGCCCTAACTGATGCAGTTAGGTTACACTTCTATTTCCTGACAGCCCATTGGTCCGACAGCCTTAACTCTAACCCTAACTCAACTCAACTGAGTATGGGGTCCAACTGAATTTTTTTAAGGTCCCCATCTTATATGAGTAGGGCTGCCGGAACATAGAGCCGTACCCAGGGGTGGCATGGTGGTGTATTTGTTAACACTTCCACCTCACAGCAAGAAGGTCCTGGGTTCGAGTCCCTTGCTGGGGTTTCTGTGTGGAATTTGCATGTTCTCCCCATTTTCCTTCCACAATCCAAAGACATGCATTAGTCTACATGGCCCTGCAGTGGTCTGGCAAGCTGTTCAGGGTGCGCCCCACCTTCACCCAGTGCTGGCTGAGATAGGATCCGGCCTCCTCATGATCATAATAGGATCAAGCTGCCCAGCAAATGAGTGAGTGAGTGAGTGAGTGAGTGAGTGAGTGAGTGATGCAATGAATAGCTTCTCATTTCTTAAACATTCATGAATGCATCTCTGGACAGAAATAAATGATGTGACATTGCATGAGGTTGTTGAACAGCAAACGCACACCATAAACAAAACACTAATGGTGGTCCAATGAAATATTACAATGTGTGACTTGTTTTGGTCCAGGAAGTTTACTGTATGAAAATACAAGATTGCTATAAAAATATAAATGTGATGTAAATGTGCATTGTTAAAATTAACTAATAAAAGTTGTTTAAATGTGGCTAGAAATCAAGAAATGTATTTTTTTTGGTGATAGATGGAGTCTGATAAATGTTTATTGGTAATATTTATTTGGGCAATACTGCATTAGCAATCACAATCCTTAAGCACGCTTAACATGATGCATCATCTCTTGCTGAGCTAATTTAATATTTTTGGAATTGTCCACAGATTATAAATTGTTTTAAAGGATAATGTTTCTCTGCATCGTTGAAAAACACACAATTCATGTGAATACCAAAACTACGTAGCGTTATTAACAAGCCTCTCGCTCTTACAGCCCTCCCTTTACTGGCTCAGATCAGATGATGATATACACATTCATTCTGAAAGGCATGGAGAAGATGGACTTCCCAAAGAAGATCACAAAAAGGCCTGGGGATCTCATTCGAAAGCTCTGCAAGTAAGATGTGGACATCCCACATTGAGAGTCTTACTATCCGGACTACATAGCAGTCTGTCTAATGTAAAAGTGTTTGCCCTGTTGGAAATATCTTTAAATTGTGAGTTTGATTCCATTGATGCTACGAACATTTGGGAATCAAAAGGAACAAAACTGTCCATGCAGGACCGTGTGTTCAGAGGAACGGTCTCAGAACAAGTGTTAAGGATTAGGAATTCAAGAGAAATAAAAAAAGATGGTGATATTTATCAATATCATCACACCAGTTGAGGAGTCATTAACACAGGAGAAAGCAAATGGTTTCAGAAAGACATTGAAGCCGATTCCATTATTTCCAAGAGATAACACTGTCTTTAATGTTTATTATCCCTCTGTCGAGGTCAGGTCGTAACATACAGGTTAATAAGGGGGGTGAAACCAATAGTGCGTTTGCTTTGGTTCATTCATTCATTCATTCATTCATTCATTTTCAACCGCTTATTCCTAATTAGGGTCGCGGGGAGGCTGGCGTCCATCTCAGCCGACTCTGGGCGAGGGCGCGGTACACTCTGGACAGCTCGCCAGGCCATCGCAGGGCCATCAGTCACA
>JBCNYG010000023.1:25131782-25145940 GCA_039654305.1 Porochilus rendahli | reverse complement strand
CGCACTCACACTCACACCTAGGGGTGATTTGGAACAGCCAATTAACTGTGCATGTTTTTGGACTGTGGGAGGAAACCGGAGTGCTTTGGTTTATTTGATTTTTAATGGTTACTATTTCAGAAGATATTTAAGCTGCAATATATTCCCCTACATTTTGACATGAAAAGTCAAAAGACGCAAAAAAATCACACGCCCAAAAAAATCTATTCGCCTCAGTTGTTTTTCTGTCGCACCTCTAGTATGATCACATCCTAAATTACCTAATGCCGTACATGAATCAAAGAAAGAACAAAGGAGATCTCACTCGTGTGAGAAAATTAATGGAACCCACCTCTTACTAACCACAGTGCTGTTTTACAAGTCAATATATACAAACTGTTTATGCGATATATATGTTTAGTAATCAGATCCAGAGGGAACCAACACAATTAAAGTCAGCATCAGGGACAAGAGGATACACAGAGAGACATTAGTTAAATAAGCAGCACACAGAACACAGCAAAGCAGCGGGAATCGGCACAACCGGGCTGTGATTTACTGCTGTTTAACTACACCGCCAGCAGTGTGTTCAACCAGGACGGTGGAGGCGGGGACACGGTCAAGTTCAAGTTTCTTCAATGATGCGGACACAGGATTCAGTGCAGTTGGCTGGTCCTAAAGATGAGGACAAAAACAAATCATCCCACCACCGATATAGACAGGAAAACCCATCACCGAATAAACAGAAATACAAACACAGACGTGACAGTCTGGAAAGTGAAAGGGCCCCTTTAGGAGCTACCTAGCTAATGACCAAATTAGGTGAAAATGAAGTTAAAAATGGTTTCATTTGAGTTACTGAATAATTCAAACCCCAACATTAAATCCATTCTTACTACTAAAAAACATGATTTTAATAAATAACCAGGTTATTGACCATTTTGTTGTTCCCTTTTTAGACAAAATCCTTCAGAGCGTCTCGGCAACATGAAAAGTGGAATCACGGATATCAAGAAACACAGGTGAAGGAAAACACACTCAGACCCACTGACAAGTGGATGTTGAACAGTGTGTTTATCGGGGGTTTTAGAAGACTGTGTGTTACTTTCTGCTCTCTCCAGCCAGACTTGTTTTAAATTGTAATTAAAAAGAGTCTGTGGTCAAAGGGAAACCTGGGATCTGCTGCTCGTTTGTAGCTGCTTTAGCCCGAGTCTTATTCACATTCTGTTAGCGTATAAGGTGCAAAGGTCTCAAATGCTAAGATAGCAATGAGCTAATTATGACCTGATCATCCTTTTTAAAACAAACTGTTTACTTCCATTTTAATTAGAAGAGAACTAGTATGTATGTGTACGAATAAAGTACTTTTCTCTGCAGTTTTTTTAAATAGATAAGTAGCGAAGTGCTTTAGCTCCTTTGTCCTATCACTGTTGTAAACTCAAGGTGCTGCACTGAGGATTTATAATCCAATTGGTGTTCAACGCTGAGCAGATGGATCTCGATCTCTGTGGCTTTTTATCTGCGGCTTGATCTGATTTGCCGTGCACAGCCCCAGGCATAGCGGATGGGCCGCTATCAGTCAAGAAAAATATCTTCTCTTCCCCTCTCAGTTCAAACAGGATCCTGGACAGACATGCACATATTTCATTATGCATTGTTTGTTATTATAAACAGTAACTCTGCATGTAATCAGTGTTGCGTATGGAATGTCATGTTAAAGACTGGTTGTGAAATAGAATGTGGTCGTAATATATGCTGTGTTTATTTGCTGTGTAGGTGGTTTACAGGCTTCAGCTGGGGTGGTCTGAAAGAGAGGACTTTGATATCACCACTAAAAAGAGAGGTAAGTGGGGGAAAGGTAAAAGATAATGGTTTAGCTTGTAGGGTTTGCATCCTTAAGCTTGTGATCAGAAAAGCATCGAATGTCTGAATGATGCAGCTTAGCACTTATGATTTTACAGCAAAATTAGTGAATTGGAATATACTATATGGGGACGAGGGCGGCACGGTGGCATTATGGTTAGCATATCTACCACACAGCAAGAAGGTTTTGGGTTCGAGTCCCCCGCTCTGGGAAGCAGTTTCTGTGTGCATGTTCTATCCCTGTTTGTGTAGGTATACCAGGTTTCTCCTGCAGGCCAAAAACATGCACATTAGGCTAATTGTCTATTGCACATTGCCCCTAGGTGAATGGTTGTATGTGTGTTGCCCTGCGATAGACTTGTGAGCTGTTCAGGGTGTACCCTACCTGGAGTTGGCTGAATTGCACACGACCCCCCACAGTTTGGCAAATAAATGAACTAATGAATAAATGAAATGATGCACTCTGCTATCTGGGGATTAAAAATATTGGCTCGATTGGATAAATGCTTGAATCACAATGACAGACAAAAGTCACGGTAACTTGGAGCAGGTAGCATTATCGTCACATTAAAAAAAAATCTTACTTTAGTATGTTCTTGTGTTTGCACATAGTTTATTCTAAAACTTTGAATGAGTACAAAAACATACTATTAGTGAGAGCAGTTTGTTAATTTTTTTGTATAGTATATAATAGGCAGTAAATGAGTTTAAAACACACCGTTTGCAACACAACGCTTAGCTGTGTGTGGTGCTCACCTGACCCGTCTCCATCCAGGTTAAAATATGAAAAAATGAACAATAAAAACAGTTTCTTAATGAAGTTTTCTTTGAATGTTTAACGTTCCTTCTCAGGGACTCTTACGTCTTGTCTTTAAGGCATAATTGGTAAATTTTCTGCATATTTACCTCCACCAAGGTGGTTATGTTTGTGTACTTGTTTGTTTCTTAGCAGGTTTGAAGTTATGTATGGGTTTTCATGAAATTTCTTCCAAAGGTGGAACTTTATTTGAGGACTCCAATAGACTACGGAGATGATCTTTTTTAATTGATTCTCTAACACTGGAAAATAGGATGATTTTTGATATATTGGTTTGCATTGGGGCGGCACGGTTGCATCGTGTTTAGCACATCTGCCTCACAGCATGGAGGTCCTGAGTTCACATGTTCTCCCCAGGCTTGCGTAGGTTTCCTCTGGGTACACCAGTTTCCTCCCACAGTCCAAAGACGTGCATATTAGGCTGAACTGTGTTGCCCCCTAGGTGTGAGTGTGATGAGTGTGTGTGTGTGTGTGTTATTCCTGCAATAGTCTGGCAAGCTGTTAAGGGTGTAACCTGCCTTTACCCAGAGTTGGCTGAGATAGGTTTCAGCCTCCCTGCAACACTAGTAGGATACAGCGGTTCGGCCATATGGGAGGCTACTGGGCTTAGTGGTGGTTTGCAGATGTGATGTGATGAAGTTTTCATTTTCCAATAATGGCACATCTCAGTCCAGTCACAGTCCAATCACATTGGCCCAAAGATTTCCTGCTAATGATGTTGCTATCACCCTCCAGGCTTTTTCTTTTCTTTTCTTCCCTTTACTGAGAAAAAACCCATTGTCCTTAAGATTTTCTCATATGGGCACAGTTAAACTTTTGACTGTTTCAAAGTGCTGACCCTGGAGACTCCTTACAAAAGTTGATATAACTTCACCATGTTAAGATATTTTTATGATGTAATCTGTTCATCTAGTGTGTCCAATGCATAGGTACCTGTGTTACAATAGAAAGAGTGAGGTATTGGAACAAGTACATTAATGCAAACACCACAGAAACTATTCTCAGATTTGCTTCGATAGAAAATAAAACCTTCTGACGAATCGGAATCAAGCATTCAACAGTGGTATGATATAATCTGATTTATAATGCTTATAAAAGGACCTGAGTCAACTTGATTATGTTTTAAATTATAAAATGTTTCATTCTGACCAGAACTCAAGCTAAATAGGGACATTTTAAACACATATTCTTTTTTTTTCTAGCTGAAAGGACCAACAGACCACAGCTACTTTGATAACTATCCACCTGAAGATGAAATTCCCCCTGATGAACTTTCTGGATGGGACATGGACTTTTAACAACCTTTCCATCCCCTCCTTTACAAACCTCAGTGTGAACAAGGTCAAAACTCCTACATCATCCCCCCAACCCCCCAACCACAAAACCAACAGAAACCCAACATATACCACAACATTCTCTGACAAAGCACAGCCTTGAGCACAGGCCATATTTGTGCTGGAGTAGGTGGCAGGGTGGAGGAGGAAGAACCAGCTGGGAATGTGGCATTTGAAAAGAACTAGGCCAGTGTTATTTGGATGATGTTAGTAGCCCTGTTCAGTGTTACTCAGTAATTTTATCCTGTTTATCTGCCCATTTACGGAGATGGACGGATCGTAACTGCTGGCTAAAGCACACCTCAGAGTTCTCCGAAGAACTTTGCCCGAGAGGTTTTATTGTGTTTAAATTGTGAACTTTAGGCAGCAAAAAGAAAAAATATAAAAAAAACCAATATCCAATGATTTGAAACCAGAAGAAATATTTACCCATTTTTGACCTTCTTGAACAAGAAGGTGAGATGTGGCTGCTTTTGGACGCAGTGACGAGTCAAGTGCCGGACTCATGAACTCATAAACCAAATGTCGGTATGAACGCCAGTGATGTGGCTTCAAAGCCGAACCGCAGAAGATGAGCTCAGCTGCTGCCCTTTTTTGTAATTCAGATGGACTTGTGAGAAATATTTATAACTACTGAGAAACTGTGTGTAGAGTCTGGAAGGTGCTATTTCGGTTTCACCTTGCCCCTGCACTTGAGCCAAACCCACATTCTAATAAGCTATGTACACATCTATAAATGTTCTTAGAGTCATATATTCATTAACGGTAGGACATGCTGTTGTGAGTTTGTCTGGTTTGAATTTCCCCTGGATGTAAAGTTCTAAAGTATTACATATATGACTGATGAAAATTCAATAAAAATATATGAATAATCCGATCAGTGGAACATACAACTTTATTGATGGTCTGTTCAAAAGAAAGCAATCATACAGGTGAAGTGAATGAACACAAATAAACTTTCAGTCAGTAACTAGAAACACATTTGCATTATTCATGTGAAGGCCCCAACCCAATCTCACTGAAGGCTTTCCTTCCAGAAAAGAAAAACTGCAACATACACAAAATAAATAAATGCATTTAAAGCTCATTTCCATATACAAATATAATTTCTTATGAAGCTTATTATACAAGCACAACCTTACACCTAAATCATTTACATAATAGATTACATAGTATAATATAAGAAGCTTTTCTGTAAAAAATATATTATACAAATATTATAGGAGTGCTCTGTTTTTTTGTTGCTATTTTTGTGTTATATATTAAGGTAATTGCTCACTTTTACATATAGATTTTTTTCTTTAATCTTCATATGTTGCATGTGTATAAAATGTCAAACCTGAAAACATGCATGGGAAAGAGACTAGCATTAGTTCTGTGTAAATAAAGGAAATAAATGGAAAGGGGTCAAGAAAATGATTGAACAAATATTTAGTCACATTTATAAACAAATAGAAAATGAACTGAAACATCATTTTAGATAAAGGTAAAACACTTTGTTTTGGAAAGCACTAATGAGTACCATATACTATATACAAATCCATAGGCCTGAAGATGTTCATGGGTTTTATCATTAGAATACGGCTTTATTGCTGACTTTGCGTATTGAAGTTTATTCCACATTTTAAAGGAACTCGCCGTGACTTTTATTGCTTAATGCGCAAATAAGGTGCACCGAAATGTGTCTTGGCATGAAGTTTACAATAACAATGACAAACAGAGGTGTGCTTGTTGGAATTTTCAGAAACTTGTGATAAATCACTAAGTTCATGTTTTCTCAGCCAAAATAGTGGTTTTGTGGTATTTACAGAAATAAAGTATGATAGCATTCATGTTCACATGGACTTACACAATATGAAGTCAACAAGGGCACTTGGTCAGTACACAGTAAAACCCACAGTGTTGAAATAAGTCTTTCAGAGTTTACTAAAGCCCACGACTGGAGTTCAGACTGAGATGAGACCAAAACAAAGCTACACGTGGCCTGCATTTATTTGTTTTCTTTTTTATCATGCTAAGTTATGTCTTCAAGGTACTTCGTTGCTCACTCTTTAGGCTAACAATGCTGCTGATAAATCCATCAACACACTGAGCTCAGAAAAACAAAACGTTATGGCATTGGAATGAAATATATATCTCTTTTATATAGCAGCAGTACATAATGTTAAGAGTAAATTGGTTATGAGGATAAAAAATGTGACATAGTAACAGCTTAATAGTGAAAGAATGAAGAAAAAAAAACCCTGTACAAGTTCTTGTACTACAGAATTTACAATAATGTAAATATTACTGTTCCTCCCTACATCCTCAACACACAAAAATCTATGCAAAGAGAACAGAAGCACAAAAAGAAAAGAGGTCTCTTCAAAAGTTCATAACAGCCATGTCATAGAATGACTCCGCGTTCAATTGGGTGGGCGATTTTGCAAAATTCACGTTTTTTTTCTTCCAGACACTTCATTCAGACTTGAAGCTTAACAAATAGCAGTTGTCCTTCGAAACAGAACGGAATCATCTTCATGTAGCTACAAAGAAGTAAGTCTCTCATCCAGTGCAAAATGGGAATGGGATAAAACAGGAAGATCGGGTGATCAGGCAGAGTCTGGTGTGTGAAAGCTGAAAACGAGACATTATCGGCAGGCGCAGGAGTCCACTGTCATGTTCGGGTAGACCTTCAGGACCACGTTCTTGTTCTCGTCGAAGAAGAGGATACTAAGTGAGGACATCTTCTCGGGGACACAGCACGGCTCTGGAATGCCTGGAACAACCCCGACTGCCCGGACGATGCTCTGGATGGTGGCGTGGTTGGAAGGTTTCAGCGACTGGGGAATAAAAGTTATAAATATTTCTTATTAGCTTTTGAAACATCCTTAACCGCGTGGCTGTCAGCGCTGCCTAGTGTTAACGAGGTAGTATGTTCAGTTAATATAATGCAAACCTTACTGGGATGTGCTTATTCATTACAAGAAATCAGGTAAATAATATAATAACCTTTGAACCTGGACTGCCTGAAAATGAATCATGATAATAATTTATACCGATTATTTATTTTATGGTCACTTTTTTTTACTATCTTATCTATTTTATTATCATTATTATTGTTGTTATTATTATTATTTATTTGTTTTAAAGCATGTTGAGCCTAATCCTGTATATAGAAAAATGCTATACAAAAATAAACAACAGAAAGATTTGAATACCACACATTGCTGGGATGAATGACAGGCTTCGATAACTCAAACAGGTATTAAAATGCATTTAACCCCTTCAGTTATTGGTTTTCAAAACACCGACATTTCCGAAAAAAGCTTTTCACCTGTTAAAGATCCTCGGCTGTCCCTATTTTGCATAATCTACAATAATATACCATGTAAAAGCTCTTGAACTGTTTTTTAGGCATAATTGTAAGGTAGTGATTTCCTTTTAAATAAACTGATACTGATATAATGAGAAAAAATAACTATGTGTATCTGTACAATGAAGTATTTCTGTACTAAGTGCTTTGTTGGATCACAGTTCGAGATGTAGGGCTGTTTACAGGGACAAGTGACTGATATGACCTCATCGCACCACTGGATGGAGCTGACTATCCACTTCACCATATACTGTACATGGCCCTGCTTTGTGTAAACAAGTCTACATGTCAGAACCAGTCCTTGGTTCACAGGTGGTTATGATCTAATAAGACACATTTCTTAATAGCAATTGTTCAGAACAATGTATCCAGTGATGTAAGGGACTTTCTCCCAACATAAGAAAACAAAAAGAAAGGAACCTGGAATAAAAATAGAACATAAATGAAATTGATGCAATGCACATGTACCTTTGGCATTGGAAACTGACAGGATCCTGAGCAGTAATAGGCATCAAAAGACTTTGGAGAGATAATCCATTCACTCCAGCCAATATCAGCGAAGTCCACCTTCAGATACCTGCGAGCGCAGTTCTTTGGCTCGTTCCACTGCTTCTTCCGTGCTTTCTTTATGGTCTGCTCATCAAACTGCAGAAGTGGGTTTTTGTCTCTTGTGTTCTTGCGAGGTTTCTTGCGTGAACGCTTGGCTGCCTTGTTCTCAACAGGGTCATAAGGGCTAGTCTCGTCCCAGGTGTGGATCTCATAAGGGTACTCGGGACCCGGGAGCTCGTTGTTTTGTAGCGGGAGAAGGATGTTGGCGGAGCGCTTTGTCCTGTGTGGTAAAGTACTATTGTGGTTGTGTAGTCTGAGTTTCTGAAGTCCGGGCACTAAGCTGCCTTTGTGTCTCTGGAGAGTAGACACCACACTTTCAGGCTCCGAGATGGCTGAGTCGTTGGCGTAAACCAGGATGTAGGGTGAATGGTCCGACAAGAGCTTCTTCCCTGGTTGCTGTCCTTGTGAATCAATCGAGATGCCGATGAGAAGCTCATCATGATGCTTTGCTTCGTTGACTACATGAGTGATGTCCCTCCATTGCCAAGATATGAATTCTCTGCATGTTGTAGAGACGTTAATGTGGAAGTGTCCGAGGGTTCTGGTGCTGTTGTTCATTGAGGTGAAGCTCCAGATGCTAAGGTGAACTTGACCGTGCCTCCTGAGGCCATACCGAGCACAGGTTTTGGATTTCAAGCATTTGTGGCTGCTGTTCTGGAGATGTCCGATATAATAATGCAGCGTGGCTGAGAGAACATCCTCTGAATTGGTTAGGGATGTTAGATTGAAGATCTGAAGTTGCTTGTTGTTGATGGCACCTGGATGGAAACAAATCCATGTTTATTACATGCTTTAAAGTTGTTTTATTTCCAAAGATTTTGGCTTTGCAATGAAAATGCTAAGGCCGATGCTTTTTCACTTCTAACATCCTGGTATGCGGTATATGGAGAGCATGTTTTCATATCTGAGATATGAATGTATGTGATATGGTAGAAGAATCACAGTCAGCGCCTTATCTCCTCTTTCACAAGTGAACCCTGATTCAGAGGTTCCTAATCCTGGTCATGGAGGACCCCCTGTCCTACACGTCTTATTAATCTGTGGATGAGAGTCCGCAAACTGTTCTTCTTTTATATCAACGTATTATTATTATTCCAGCTAAGTTTTCGGTCGTTAATAGAGCAAAACTGTTGGGCCGATCAAAGTGAATTTCAAATATGTTACTGGTTATAGGAATGTCGATTATTGCTATGACTTTTGTCATCACTAATTAGGAGCTATTAATTACTCAATGACTTTTCTATCTACCTTTATATCTCAGAAACTATTGGGCCGATCAAAGTCAACTTCACATAGGTTATTGAAAACTGATGTTATGTCCGCAGACAACATTTTTACCTAAAAATTTGAATTCTGGTTGTATTCCTTGCTCTGCCACACCCATATGAAATCACCTGTCTTTGAGCTGTCAATTAGCTAATTACTTTAATCAGGTGTGTTGCGAATAAGGGAAGCACCTAAATGTGCAAGGCAGGGTCCTCCAGGGCCAGGGATGGGAATCTCGGCACTGGTTGGTTCTGCAAGTTCGAGGTGGAGATGAGTGTGCTGTCCCATGCTACTCAGGACTACTAGGTTAAGATTAAAATGATTATATCTTGGCTGAGTGTTTAGCACAACACTAGTAAGGGGTTTTCCCATCGGTCACGTGCGCACTGTGCGTTTTACAGCCTTTAGGTTGCAGGGACGCACAAGTGCATGGAGTTTGACGTCAGACGAGGGAGACAGCAGTACAGTGACGACTGCAAGCACTGAATCAGTGTTCTTTACACCTTTTTCTGCAGGATCGAGGAGTGCATGTGCTGTATATTTGACTGCAAAGCGTGCAAGCCGCCTACAACAGGTGGATTTCCACAAAAAAAAAAGTGCGCAAAAGTAAACGCACAGGTGGTTTAATGTCTGTTGTACTCAGATTTGTACTCAAACTCATGTGTTGTGTTGGTAATGCATGCAAAACAAAAACAGACCATGCAGTAAGAAGGAGTAGGCACATACCCGCGTGCGCTCTGAAGCTGCGCACCGTGTTGCCGTCTCGGAGCGGAGAGCTCGCGCTCGTGTATTTGCTGTAGAGCATCTGCATGTGCTCGGACACTGTATCCTGCGCGGACTTCTCCGTGTCCACGGTGTGTCCAAAATCCTTGGTCAGTCTAGAGAAATGATCTTTCAGCAGCGCACAATATCCACAACACACGCAGCTCCATCCCAGAAGCAGAACCAGCAGGCGATCCATGGTGCCAAGGAAGGAGTGCTTGATCAGAACACGCGGTGGTCTACAGATCTCCTTTAAGATATCATCACACGAGCGAAAAATAAAGAATGATAATGTCTATTAAAAAAAACACACATAGAGATGTGGCTTGATTGTGGGGATGAAGAAAGTGGTGCGTCTGGTGCGCGCGCTCGGGGTTTTGTGCGTGGACGCTGCACTGCTGGAACGACAACCAATCGCATCCGCGAGCCGCTCTCATATGAGCGCCAAGCAGAACGGGCTGCAGCTTTATAGGGATTAGGGGAGAACCCTGAGGTACATCACCTTCGATTCTGCCACAGGGCAGCCGTACAGAAACGGAAAGAGGAGGGAAGGGAGAGAGGCAAAAAAATGGTAGAGATTAATGTTAACAAAGGGAGCTTGGGAAAGAAAAGAGGGAGAGAGAGAGAGAGAGAGAGAGAGAGAGAGAGAGAGAACATAACCACTCCAAGCTTAGAAATCAAACCAATATTTTAATTAATAGAACTCTGGATGATAGAAGCTCTCATTTAGATGGATATTATTAGTCACAGGGGGGGGTTCAGTGGGGTAATGGTTAGCACGTTTGCTCCAGAACAAGAAGGTCCTGGGTCCGAGTCCTGTGTAGTTTGTATGCTCTTCCAGTGCTTGTGTTGGTTTCATCCAGGTACTCTGTTTTCTTCCCACAGTCCAAAGGCATGCACATTATATGTTCATTGTACGTTTCAAATTGCCCCTAAGTGTGAATGTGAATGGTTGTGTGTGTTGGTTATGCAATGGACTGGTGAGCTGTTCACGGTGCACCCCGCCTTCTCCCAGTGTCGGCTGAGAGAGGTTCCAGCTTTCCGACAAGCCTAATAAGTAGGATAAAGCAATGTGAGAAAGGAATGAATGAATAATCACATAATAGTGCAAGGCAATACACATTAAAAGTTGTGAGACTCATTTTATAGTAAGATCTATATAACATCTCTCAGCAAAGTTGTGTCTGGGATCAGAAACTGAATGATGTGGCTTATAAAAGGCTTTAAAGGCTCTGAATCCCATTTTGTCGAGTTCACTGGCGTTGAGCACACACATCCTGTAGGGCAGAGTCTGATCCGGATGAGGCATCATGTCCCTTCCACAAACACCAAGCTCATGCACAAGGCTTCACTGCACCCTCCCCATCAGTGTCTGTCTTTCAGGACTAGTGTGGCAGGAAGCGATCGCCTCTCCCTTTCCGTGACATATGAGACCAGCAAGGTTATTTTTTTAGATATGATTCTGGTATGTTTAGGAAGAAAAAAAATCAAACTGTCAGAAATAAATACATAAAGTACATGATGGGGTATAAACACAACGAGTAATGATGTGCAAAAGAAACAGTTTATTAATAAGAAATAAGTTTTTAAAAAACAGAGATTTAAGAGAGAAATATTAGTATGTAATATAGAAACAGAATTTCAAATGAAAGCATTACCAAGGCTATTATTAACATATTGCTAAAGATTTGTTCAGTATCACAATAAGGAATTTGATTTGTATCTCTATTACATAACTGGAAGTGTTAGCAAGTTAAAAAGAGGCTAAATTAAAAACAAAACTGAAAGGAAACAAAAATTACAACTGCTAATTACCCAAAGCTCATGTTTATCCAACCAAATTTTTAACTCACTGTATACACTGTACAACATTAATACCAAAGCTGTTGGTGCTCCACTTAAACCGCGTGTCAGACTGTACACTTAACATAATGGTCAAAGATGGCAGCGTGAAGATAGATGTCAGATTTGAAGAGCAATCTGGGCGAGGGTTCAGAAGGTGATGCCTGCAAATTTAAAGCAAATTCTTGTGTGAGAAAAATAACCTGCGTGTACAATTAATTTCAGATTACATTCATGTTAAGAGATTCTCCGATTTCTATAAACATTGGTATTCCCAAAAATTAATTGGTATTATTTGTACAGTTTGAAAAGTTTAATTAAAATAAACAAAGAAACAAACAAATAATTAAAACCTCCTGAATCACTCGAGACATTAATTTTTTTGTGCAAACTTTATAGGAGGGCGAAATGGTGGCATAGTGGTTCGCATGCCCACGTCACAGCAAGAAGGTCCAGGTTTCGAGTCCTGGGCTCAGCGAGGGCGTTTCTGTGTAAGGTTTGTGTGGGTTTTCTCTGGGTACTCTGGTTTTCACAGCCCAAAGACATGCACATTGGGCTAACTGGCTGTTTGACATTGCCTCTAGGTGTTAGAGTGTATCGTTTTGTGTGTATGTGTTGGCCCCCCAATGGTCTGGCAGGTTGTTCAGGGTGCATCCAGCCTTTCGCACAATGTCTGCTGTGATAGGCTCCAGCCTGTAACTCTAATAGGATTAAACGGTTTGGCAAATGATTGCGAGAGAGTGAGTAAGCTTTATAGGAGGGAGACATGGTGGTGAAGTAGTTAACACAGTAGTTAACGCCTCACAGCAAGAAGGTCCTATGTTCAAGTCTCCGGCACAGTGAGGGCGCTTCTGAGTGGACTTTGCATGCTTGCGTAGTTTCCGTTTTTCTCTCATAGTGCAAAGACATGCACTTTAAGCTAATTGGCTGTTTTAAATTGCCCCTAGGTGTGTGTGTGTGTGTGTGTTGGATATGCAATGGTCTGGCAAGCTGTTCAGGGTATACTTTGCCTTTGCCCATGTCAGCTAAGATAGGCTCCAGCCCGCGGCAAAATTTTTTTTTATTGGGAAAATATCAGGTGTTTTAGGAAATGAGTGAGTGAGTGAGCTTAATAGGACCACTTAATGAAGACCTGTGTCAAAAAGAAAGTGAACAAACAAGCAATCGATTTGATTCTAATTTATGCATTCTTGTTGTTTTTGAGCTAAACCAATCAATATATACATATATAAGTGTACGAAACCAATCAAACAGGTCAGAAACAATCCCTATACTGGGTTATTTATTTGCAGCAAAAAAAAAAGGTATAATATGAGGAAAAAGCAAAAGATCTAAACCACATCGGTGTTTCATGTACCATTTTGTCGGCAGGAATGCATCTATATGGGCAATGAGGTCATGAGTAGTAGGGG
Organism: Porochilus rendahli; assembly: GCA_039654305.1. Lineage (NCBI taxonomy): Eukaryota > Metazoa > Chordata > Actinopteri > Siluriformes > Plotosidae > Porochilus > Porochilus rendahli. The sequence goes on along the minus strand of JBCNYG010000023.1, from coordinate 25,132,701 downwards.
CCTGGGCTGGGTTCAGGGTGCTTGGGTGGTTTTGGCGTCTGGATTTCTCAAGCCTTCCCTTCGTTTTTTAATAGCCGTCCTGGTCGGGGTGTGCTCGACCACAGGCACAATTTGCCTCTGCCATCTTGGCCTCAATGTGCGTTCAAAGCGGCCCGTCTGCAGCGCTGCGTCTTTACTAAAATAGCCCGTCCTCGAAGTGCAGAGATGAAGAAACCAAAGTGGCACAGTTTTCCTGCCTGGAATTTAATGTGCATTCTCCAGTGTTTTATCAAACCAAACCAGAGCGGAGTGACTGGAAGGAAGCACCTATCTCAAGATCTCGGCCCAAAGCAATTATGTCTGGATTTCAATATGTTCATCCACTGCAGGTTCATTTATGAATAAAAAAGACCAGGAACCACTCATACTGAATTCCATTGGATTGGCAGAAACCACAGGATAACGAAGTGCTATTCAATCTTGCTTGCTGTTTGGGTGGGTTTAGGATTTATTATGTTTAATGAACAAGCTGCCAGTCACATAAATAACTTTGAAATGTTGAAGGGGCATTTTATACAGATCACATATAATCCTGTCAACCAATAAGTAACGTAAAAGTAAAATTGGCAGTCTACCAAATGTAATATCAAACAATATAGGGGACCATAATTTATATTTCAATGTGTAAAAAACTAAGATGCAGTTTTCTTTATTTTCAGTAACCACTTTATTCTCCTCTTGAGTTGCAGTGGCTCCTGCAAACACTAGGCAAAAAGATGAAAAACACACCAAATGGAACGCCACTCGATTGCACGACACAATATATGCACTTATTTGTGCTTAGAGGCATTTTAGCATAGACATTCCATCTACAGAAAAAACTTTGGGATGTGGATGAAATCCACACAAACCTGGGCTGAAGACCAAAACAAGGACCCTG
>JBCNYG010000023.1:24988957-24999249 GCA_039654305.1 Porochilus rendahli | reverse complement strand
AATTGTTTATAGCAAAAAACTCTGCTGAGAGTCACCTGATTTTTATAGAGGACGTATTGGTCAGTCTGAGAGGGGGATTTAGCCATCAGATTGCACAAAACCTTGGGATTCCTCTTTCCACGGTAATCTGAGTGATTGTACAATTCACCAGCAAAGGCAAAAAATGTACAGCATCCCGCTCAGGTCGACCTGTTGTTGCAGAAAAAACTCCAAGTGAGTCAGTGGACTGCTGTGAGGGATTTAATGGTAAGTACTCATTAACTTGATCACCATTTACATGTAAATATCCATGAGCTGGGTTACTATTTATATGTGTATCTATGTATAAATTTAAAAAAAATTATGGTGTTTATTTACTTTCGATACATCACTGTAGAGCAGGAAAAAAACTGCAAAATAAATGTGTTATGACCGAACCATTGCAATCATCAGAGAGTAAAAGTGTGTACTGAAATAAAGCAATGAAAGAAATACCATGTATTACTGTGTATATATGTATATACTAAAATGTTTCAGATCATCAAACAAATTTAAATATTAGTCAAAGACAACACAAGTAAACACACAATGCAGTTTTTAAATTAAGGTTTTTATTATAGTCTTTTACACCGCTGTGGAGGAATTTTGGCCCACTCATCTTTGCAGGATTGTTGTATTTCAGGCACATTTGAGGGTTTTCGAGCACGAACCGCCTTTTTAGGTCATGCCACAGCATCTCAATAAGATTCAGGTTAGTACTTTGACCAGGCCACTCCAAAGTCTTCATTTTGTTTTTCTTCAACCATTCAGAGGTGGACTTGCTGGTGTGTTTTGGATATATAAAGTATTTATAATTGTTTATTGCTTCAGTCATCAGCAGGCATGAAGAAAGATTTGGAAGTGGTTGATGTAAAAACAAACATAGCCAATGTTTGTTGTTGGGGAAAAAAAAAAAAAAAAAAAAAAAAAAAAAAAAGCAAAAAAAAAAAAGCACTGCTCTTTGGAGACTTATTTCATAAAAAGTGCAAATGAAAATTCTTTTTTTAGAATTGGTGCTTAGTTTTCTTCAAAAACTAATAATTACATTAATTACATTAAAATTGTTAATGTAAAGTATCCTCATTACTCAAAGTCCATTAGTAGGTTATTATTAAAAGACGTATTAATGTATGTATTTCACATTAATATATTATAACAATAATGTTAAACTGTGTTTTGTATCGGAGTGGAAATTGCTTGAGGAACAGCTGTTATAGAAAATTATTTAAGACAAAAAATTAACAACAGTGTTGTTATCTGTTTTTATGGCACTTCAAGACAACTTATTTTCTATCTTGGTGCACTTCAAATAGGTCGGTATGATGCAGTATTGCGTTGCACTGTACTGTGACGGTTTTGGTAAAAAAGGAATTTAGATTTTTTTATAATGGAACGTGGGAGACATTATGCCTTTTTTGTTTAAACTAGTCTAAAGCACTATATTTGGGTGACAATAATTACACTTGATGCAAATGGATTTGTAATTTAAGAGGGGTTTTTCGCCCTTAGAACTTCAGGATAAACCTAATGCTATTTAGCTAAGACCAAGCTTTCCATGATGGCTCTATGTATCAGTGGAGTGTCCAGCATTTTTAAAGTAATGTGTCATGAAAACATTCCACTTTCGGTCCCTGGATGACTAAGAAGCTAACGCCTTTTTGCTCCACATGTTGCAGAACTCTGGATTAATGACTTTAACGTTAACAGTGTGAGACTGTTTACTTCCTAAATTGTAAAAGTCATTTATTCCTGTTAGATCCTCTAGTGACTTGAGTGAGGTAATCCTCCAGATGTGTATAAACAACCACTGGTCAGACTGATTCATCAATGCTCCTGGCTTTTAGCTGCCTTCGAGGCTTTATGGTGGATTTTCTCTGTCCCCTAAAAACCATTTGTCTTACTTTGGCATGACTGATCATTATCTACACACCAGCAAACCAAATGGGTGGAGAAGGGTTTGAAGGAACTGTTGCACATGGCGGTGTCTGGACAGTGTTAAAGTCATCATCTGTTCTTCCTGAGAATGGATTGTCTATTATAGTGAGGGTTCAGTAGAGTTATTATCATATATATAGTAAAATGACAGTAATGCAAAGTAACAGCACTGACATGCTGATAAACTAAACCATCTTCTAAATCACTTGTCTACTATCACATGCATCAACCTATGAAAATAATCAGAATTTTTTTGTAAGGGATCTTTCATAACTCAAGATAGATTTTTAAAAAATAATGAAGTTATATTCATGTATGCCTAAGCCTTAATCCTTACACAGGCAAAAGTGGAAAACAAAATGTAAAAATAATAAAAGTAAAGATTAAATGAAATTACACACTAAGACTAAGAGAAAGTTCACTAATTAAAAGGTAATGAAAGATATTCTTATAGCTCAAGCATGCCATGCAACTTTTTGAACATAACATTTTAACATTTTTTTATTATGTAAAAATGAGTTATGGTAGGACAGGTGTCATTCTGCAGGGCAGATCAGGAAACCGGGATTCTGCTTCCGATCCCCTTCTCTCTTACAACCCACAGACATATTTTTGGTGGTTTAAAATATTATTAAAAATGAATGAAAAACAAGTTGAAACGATAACGCTGATACACTAATCAGCCATAATGCCTTATACATACTGTACATGCAGGTACTGCTTGTACTCTCTCTCTCTCTCTCTCTCTCTCTCTCACTCTCTCTCTCTGTTGTCCAATAATTTTTTTTACTACATGTTATAGTGTTCATGGTCATTTTTGTATAGTAGAGTTATTGCTTATTATCTTTTTGGGTTAACTGTCTTTGTTATTAAAAAAATTGAAAATCCTGTACTTGATTGTGAATGATAAAAAGAAAAGTATCTTGCTTTCCACACACACATGGCTCTATTTTTCTGCAATGCTCTGACACACACAAAAAAACAACCTTAGCAATGTTTTCTAATTAAACTCAACCTTTGTGCTTATTTAAATGAGTGCTATGCCAGTTTAGAATCTAAAATTACACCCATGTTAAACTCCACGTTTGATAAATGAAGCAAAAAGATCTAATTTCTTGTGAATACGTTGCTGTGAAACTCAACACCAAGTTTCCTTATCTAGGTTTTGTCCTGATTAAGCTATGGAATGTTTTGAGCCATCCATATATACATTTCTAACACACCCATTGATTAGCCTGTCAACAAAGTCTTGACATCGAGAAGAAATAGAAATGTAAAAGGAGTAGAGAATGAGAAGAGTAGTAGGTCTTAAAATAGAACCTTGTGGAACCTCACAGGTAAAAAAAAATTCTTAGAGCAACAACAACTTGTTTTATTGATACTGAGTTCAAGTTCATGGATAAAGATCTTGGGTACAGATAATGTTAAATGCCACAGTCAAATCAAGAAAGACTTGCTAATTGTGCTCAACATATACACTGGTTAAAACATTAGTTTTATCCACATGCTGGTTGGTCAAATTCTTTTTAGTGAAAATACTTTAGATTTATATAGACAGTGCTTTACACTGTAAAAAATCTTTAGTGCTGCTTCCATAGTGTTTTGCTTTTCATTAGCATGCATCTGGTAGTTTTGAAATCCATTAATATTAATAGTTGCGTTTTGTTACTCATTGTTTGGAAGTTTAATTTTAAGTTTGTATCTCACACTGCAGTAATGATGCTTGTGTACTTAAGACAGCACTCGTCTAGTGTATACAATTTCAATTTTCAGAAATGCTGTGTAAACATGGCCTCAGTCATCTGGAACATTCCGCCTTGGCAGGGCAGAACAGGAGACTGGGATTCTGCTTCCGATCCCCTTCTCTCTTTCAACCCACAGACATATTTTTGAGATTTAGGGGTCAAAGCCTCTCACCCCTGTCCCCCCCCCATCCCTGAATGCCAGAGCTATGCCAGAGAGACCTGAAGAAAGCTGCTCAGTTCCAGTGCGTCGTGTCAAAACAGTCTGCGGATCAGCCGAGCATTTAATCAGCGCAAAAGATCTCAACATGTGCATGGGACAAAAGCACCGGTCCATTAATGTGTGGGAATGACTGCGCTGCTTTGACTACAGCCTGGTACTTTGATGAAGAATAAAGAAGCACCTGTTCAAACATTACAGACAGCGACACCTGTCAAATTCAGGCCTTAGTCAGTGATGAGAAACTGCCATGATGGGAACTTCCGCCATGGAATGATTAGATATCATTAATTATTAGTTCTAAAGTATTTTATTACAATTATACTGGTTACAGATCCACAGCGATTGCAGTTACTCATGCTATATTAATGAAAGGCATGTATGTTAGTAGTTACACACAATGTGGGGATTTTAACAGCTTTCTTTTTTGGCTACTATTCTCTTTTTATAAAGGATTTAGAAACATATCCTTACAGAAAGCTTCACCATATGCATGATAATGTTTTTCTTTGTTAAATAACACATTTGTTTTGTTTTATTAGATTTAGATCGTATCAAGTGTCAACTGCTGGTTGTACCATGTCTCTGTGAATGAACCTTTTTTCATTCATTCATTTTCTAAGCCGCCTAATCCTAATTAGGGTCATGGGCAGTCTGGTGCCCATCTAAGGGGTACACTCTGAAGAGCTTTCCAGGCCACTGCAGCGAGCCCTCACTATAGAAGTGATTGAACTATTGGACTGAATGCATGAATGTAAACCTATTACACTTGTATATGAATAATAATAATAAAACAATTAAATATTTAAAAAAGAGATATTATATTATAGTTAACAGTAAATAAAGTTTTAATGAAATTAATTAAATAAAAAAGTACATTCTAATGCAAATTATTTTAACACATTTGAACAAGTAACCATTTGCCTACATATAAAATGACATAAAATACTTGAACAAAAATCAAACAAAAATGTAACCTGTAAAAGTGATTTTATTCTATGGAGGAAAATAAGTCACATAAGTTTAGCATCTGAAGATAGTATTGCCTCTTTAGCAAAAATAATTTCCATTTATACTATTGTCCATCACTCTCTGTCATTGTTTTGCTAAAAATTCTGACACTTTTTCTACAGTTGCAACATAACATTTCAATAAGCTTCGAATCTGTGTCTAGGCCATAACCTAACTCTATATCATCGTTCTAAATAATTTTTTCTTGGATTGCAAGTGTGTTTAGAATCATTATCCTGTTGAAATGTCCAGCTCCAGTTTAGACAGATGGTCTCACATTATCTTCAAGCACTCTTTGATACTCTTTGATGAAGAATTCACAGTGAAATCGGTGACTGCAAACTGTCCTGTCCCTGAGGCAGAGAAACAACCCCGATCCATACCATTTTCAAAATTGTAACATGCTTCACAGATGGTACAAGTCTCTTTCCTGATCTCATATAAACTGCGGACATGGCTAAATGACTTTTTATCTTTGGTTTAGCTTCCCAGAACACATTATTCCAAAAGGTCTGTTTTTTCCCCTGTATCATTATTAGAAAACTGCCTTGCCTCTGATGGTCGTTTTGTACAGCTTTTTCCTCGTATGGCTTCCATGTACGTCACATTTGTCCAATCTGATTAGAGATGTATGCACACCAACACTTCTATGAGTCTTCTGCAGAGACTTAGACATTTGGAGACCTCTTTTAAAATCAGATGGTTTGCTCTGTGGCTGAATTTGCTGCGACTACCAGTCATGGACAAACTGACAGCTGCTTGAATGTATAGATCTCATTGGTTATTTGTCTAACAGTGGAAGAATTCATTTCATATAATTTTATATCCTTTGTCTTGTGGCATTCGTAGCCTTTTTTCTGAAGGTCCTAGAGAACTTTTGAGATCTTGGCATGATGAAACCACACACTTAAATACCAAAGAAAATTCCAGACCCTAGATGTTAGGATTTAATTAGACAAGTTTCACCTGCAGGATGAAATGGCACCTAATCTGAAACAATTTGTTTAATTTTTTTTACTTTAAAGATGTGATAAATGTAAGGATATAATTTCTGTTTCCAGGTGTCTGATCTTATTTTCCCTGGAAAGGAAGACAAACCCCCCCCCCCCCCCCGAATAATAATTTGTTTACTTATCATTTGTTGGCGTCCTGATGTCACCTGTATTTGTGGAGAGTGAAATGTTGTATTTTCAAAAATATATAATAAATAAATAAATAATAAAATATGTTCAAAAAAAGATGCTGCAGGTTCTGGACAGGCCTGACTGGACTCCTGACCTGTCTCCAACAGAGAATGTGTTGTGATTAAGAAACAAAAATTGTGACATTGACTCCATGTTGTTGCACATATTCAGACCCAAGAAATGGTAACATTACAAAGTGGTAAATGTTTTTCCACCATCATTTACAAAACAAATCTGAAGTATCAAATCTGAAATAAGTGTTTATTTTGAAATCAAAATATCAAATGTATGAGGTAAATTATCAAAGTGTTCTAATGCTTTTTCAGATTTAAATTTTATTTTAATATACTGTCCAAGGGCAGTGGTGGCCCAGTGGTAGGGTGCTGGATTACTGATCCCAAGGTCGACTTTCATATTTTCATATAGAGTAGGCTGCACAGCCGTCAGCATGTTTCTGCTCTACGATGGCCTGCCGAGCAGTACCGGGTGTACTCTGCCCTCGCCCAGAGACGGCTGAGATGGGCACTAGCCTCTCCGCGACCCTAATTAAGATTAAGCGTTTCAGAAAATGAATGAATGAATTTATATACTGTCCCACAATTTCTGATTTAGGGTTGTAAACACACTAATTCTATGTTTATGATTGCATTGCAAACCTTTATTTCAATAGTTGCCTTTCACTAAGCAATGATTTTCTGTTAACTAGACGTGAGTCAAACTAAATTTTCTCTGTATGCTAAGATCTCATAGGAATATGTATTAGATTTCACAAACATGAAGTCACACACAGTGCTCTTACTATTAGAATAATTCTTAACCCAGTTAGAAACTTATAATACAGCGATAACAAAACGCAAACTAATGCCAGTGTTTTCATGGTAAAATATACCTTGGATATTCAGCTACACCAGCTTACTTTCTGTAGAAACTTAAAACAGCAGTTTACTTTGTACTGTGGGACTTTCCCTGTCCCATAAATCAGGTCTCAATCCCTATCTGTCTATACTAGCCTAAAACAGCAGTAAGCAGAGTTCAGCGAAAGATTAGCTCTGTATAGTTTTACTCTGGATTTCCAAGGGACTGTATATTTACTCAGTGGAAAGCAAGAGAAGCACAGAATTAGAATCAGAATCAGAATCAGAAGTGAATGTTTTGCCAGGAAAAAATGTGGAATTTGACTTGGGGTAATGGTGCAATTACGATAAGATTAAATTGAAATAGTAGAAAACCGGAAATATGAATAAGCAAACTGCAATCATAAACAGTGACCATGATATGTGCAAAACACACAGCTAAGTGTGATGGAGTGCAAACTGTGACAGTGTCCAGGGTTTGTAGGTTTTGTGAAGTACTTAATACAAGAGTACGCGTCTTATGTGATGACAAGAAGACAAAAATCAATGCAACAAACCGATGGCAAAATGTGCAACCTGTTTAAAGGTGTTCATGCTCATTAGACTTGTTCCCGTTGCTAACGGTCCAAGCTATCAGCTTGGAATGGTGCAGCAAAGACAAATACGACCATCGACGTATATTAATAGCATTTGTATTAATAGTGACGTGTGAAAGACTGGTGCATCTTGTGAGCTTGGACAATTTATGTTCCTCTGTGGTTTTGTAAAGTAGCACTGTAGGATCACAACAGCTGTGTGTGGCATTGTTAACGATTGAACTGTTGACACTGACATGTTCAGTATAACTGTACGCCTCTGCTATGTGAACCGGAGGTATTTGCTTTGAGTTCAAATGCCTGCCAATGGCTGATCTATATGCTAAAAAAAGATAAGCATGCTTTCATAAGGTAAAAAGCTGACTGTAATGACAGTGGCATCCTCTTAGGTCAACTAGACCATGTGACTACTTTGAATATTGGCTCAAATTAAACATATATCCGAATAGTTATTGTTTTTTATGGTAACACTGTATGTAGGTTTATATAACTGCCCCGGAACCCAGGGTTGATATGATCACAGATTTTAATGCGTTTTTTTTTTATTTACCTCCAATAAGGAGGTTCTGTTTTGTGTGTTAGCAGAATTAAACCAAAAGTTATGATTTTCAGAAAATTCAGAGGTGGGGCTTTGGACAAGGACGACTCCATTAGACTTTGAGGATGATCTGGATCAAATTTCAAAATCCATGGATTTTTAAAGGATTATCTACAATTGTGAGACAGGACAACCATTTTACATTTTGTCTTATATATGGAATTGCTGGGCTTGGTGGAGGTTTGCGCTCTGTAAAATTTTCTGGTTTCCATAATAGGTTGCAGGTGAAAAAAAAGCTAATTTGTGGGAAGTGTATCAAATCAAATGATCTAAATTAAATTAAATTAATTTCCACAATTATAGCTTATAACATTCATTCATTCATTTTCTAACCCTGAACAGCTCGCCAGACCATTGCAGGGCCAACACACATACAACCATTCATTGTACACAACCATTTGAACACACAAACACTCACACACACACACACACACACACACACACACACACACACATAGTTTTCTCTGTAGCTTGTTTTCTGTGCAGTGACTGAAAAATAAGAAAAAATTTTAAAACAAAACTTTTGTCAAAAACTTCAAGCCAAAACTTTTGGGGTTAGTTTTGGATCTATTCTTGGTGTTTCAGAAAATGTGGCTAGAAATTTTGCCAAAAGCTGACAAGCAAAATACTTCATGTTTTGGTCATGCATATAGACTGACAGTCCAGACCACAGGTAATCAAAAGCCACTGCAAAACAATGATTTTGTTCCCATACGTTTGGATCTGGGTCATTATTTGGTGAAATGCTCAATCTCCAAATAATTCTTAACTTACTTGCAGAGCAAACCTGTTCTTAGACATGAATAATCCTGGTGCTTAGCAGGATTCGTGATGCCATCTGAATCACATGATGCCATCTGGTGCGTCTTGACCACCAGGCACACAACAGCGCCAAAGCACCTATAGTCTACCGGAGGTATATGAGGAATTCGACCGGTTTGCACCCTGCATACACAAAGTGTTTAAAAGTTTTATTCTGATCTGACCGCAACATATAATTTCAGTTGTAGTTTCTCTGATGCTTGATAAAGTTCAGGTGCAGCACTTTATGTTTGGTTCTTTACTACAATGCTATAAAACAGCATGATAAACATTGGTTTTTATGGCACATTTTGAGACTCTAGTATTCAATTCTAATTAAGAAGAAGAAATTATTGAATCCTTATAAAGGCAAATAACTGACTACATATTTAACTTTTATATATGTGGAGTTTACATGTTCTCTCCATGCTTTCATGGGTTTTATCCTGGTACTCTCGTTTCCTCCCTCAGCTTAAAGACATGCACATTAGACTAATTGGGTATTCTGATCTACCCCTAGGTGTAACGGTAAGTATTTGTATTACTTGTATAGTGTGTATGTGTTGGCCCTGCGATAATCTGGTGGGCTGGTGGCCTAGTCGGCTAGGATGGGCTCCAGACACACCATGACCCTAACAAAGAATAAGAAAAAAAAATTATATATATATATATATATATATATATATAATTTTAAACTTATTCTGTATTTGATCATACATACGTTTGCGTGGGAAAGACGTTTAATTATAGTACCTAATTATAGTACCTTTATTCAAAATGCTTTATCAGTAAGATTGAGTAAGAGCTGTACTGATTTATTTATTATGTGGAATTGAACATTACCCAGATTTAACACATGAAAGATGAAAGATAGATGTTAGAGATAGAGAAACAGGTGCAAGCTCCCCTGGTCCATGATTGTTTCCTTGATGGCAAGGCTAAGAATCTGAAAGGCATGCATACATATAGAAGTTACAAGCAGTGATTTAAGAGCCCAGGTATGCCTATAAAGACAAGGAGTGCCTTCAGAGTGCACCCTATGTGTACATTTTTGCAGAGAGTTTTGCATTAAAATAGTCTGCTGTTTATTAATAAGCAGGCACAACTTACTATACTAACTTACCAAGAGTTACTATAACCCTACAGGGTTGGATGATAATGATGATGATGATGATGATGATGATAACTATTTAACTATTTATTTCATATTTTTGAGATAAAATGAGATAAAATGTAAGTCTCTCTAGAAAAGTGGGTCTTCCAAATGCCATGAATTTGTTTTATTATTATTATTATTATTAGTCAGCCTGGATGGGCATACATAAAGGATATT
>JBCNYG010000023.1:24607529-24630071 GCA_039654305.1 Porochilus rendahli | reverse complement strand
AATAACTCATGATTCAATTCGAATCAGATTTTTGGCTTGCCGAATCGATTCTTGATTTAAACCGATGTTTGATTCATAACTATTACAAACAAAGGGAGCCAATTTCACCAGGAACAACTCTTCTATAAGAAAGAAAGAAATTATATTAGTAGATGACTGGTTTTGTAGATGTACTGATCCGCTTTGCTGGTTCAGAGTTGGTTGGGAGTTTATTGAAGTGATGGAGTGTGCGTTTGTCGTGCTGCTGCTCCGGTTCTTTTAGCTCCGGGTGATGGCGTAAGATGTGGGCTCGGGGATTTGAAGTGTTTCCGAAATACTTGACTTTTATTTTGCACACCGCATGTGACATGTCTTCTTACCTGGAAATTATAGAAAGATGGCGCTGGCTGTATTTATTTTTCCTCATCCATGTCAAAGCTAGGCTAAAAGCTACCGTGTTTCCCCGTTTATAAGACTGTCCCTTTTTTTCCCCACATAAGTTTGAACACAAAAATCTTTCTTTGTAAGCCCAACACTGATTATCGGAAAGTGCCCTTAACATGCTTTATGATTACTTTGATCTCACAGAGGAGAAGCGGTCAGAGTTCGAAAACAATACTGGATTGACTCACTTCACTGTTTGTGTTTTGTACAGGTCAGCTGAACTACATAGGCTCCAGCCACCAGATCTGGCACATGGTGGTGGTGCTCATGTTTTACTGGTGGCATCAGTCTGCACTGTTTATCACCAACTACAGACATACACACTCCTGCCCTGACTACCTCCAGCATGCTTAGGGCAGAAGGATCAGCTCTGAGAAAGCAGCACAGCCGGATCACCAGAGAGGGACTTGGTTTAATGCACAGGGTGGTTGTTTGTTTGTTTGTTTTGCCAGGTGATTGTATTCCAGATGAATTATCACCCCATTGCTAATGCTAATACAGGCTATTTAAATCACCAGGAGATTCTCCAGTGAATCTTAAATGCATTACATGGTAAAGTTAGTTTTTTGTAAATACTGTAGAAGTGCCTAGCAATTTCATGTGATGCGCTTTAGGTTGAAAGTGCACCATAGGACCATGCACTACTGTCCATGAGGAGAGGGGAAGTACTTTTATAAAACACAAACGTTTCATGCAGTATTTATCAGTCGAGCTGGAACAGTACGTCTGGGCCATGATGGATGACAAGAGGTGATAAAATGACATTTAACAACAGTCGTTCTATTGTAGCCGAGCAATCGGGACAATGTTTCACTAAATGTTAAATATACAGAAAAATACTTCTATTTAATATTTAAAGAAATCCTTCCTGAATTTGACATGGAAGTACCCAGTGGTATTCGGATATTATACCAAAGATTTGATGGCGCATGCTGGGGATTAGAAACGTCCTCACAAAATGAACAGCTGCAATTTAATTTTGGAAACATCCCTCCATTATCAAGTACTTTTTAAGAAAAATGATAAACCTTGCCCAGGACAGTGCAGACTGATTAAAAATGCAACACAATGCAAAATGTATGTTAAATGAGTTTCACTGTAGCACTAAAATGCTGTGGTACTAAATACATTTTTTTTAATGGTTTGACAAGACACTGAGACCTCATTAAAAAATGCATTTGTTCTTTTGTATTTATAAGCTGTCTGAATTTTTACTGCAGGAAATGTACAGCTTTTTAAAATATGACTTTTCCCCCTCCATATTTGTTGTACTTTTAAAACTTTGAGCTGTAAAAATGTACTTATTAATTGTTCAAGACAAGTAATCACAATTTATTTTCTGTATTCGTGTAGAACTCGGATTAGGGTTAGGGTTACAGCTTCATTCTCAGCTTGCTAGTACAAGCTTTCTTTTTGTATAGTGAGAAATCCTTTGTTTTGTTTTTTTTTGTTTTGGATTGAAACCTTTACATCAATAGTTGTCTGCAGAAGATAAAACTTAAGGAATGGCCTCTAAAAACAGGTGATTCAGACCAAATGCTGACAAACAGCCAAATAAGAATTCAATATTTTATTGCATTGTTAAAGAGCAGTGTAGCAAGACAAATCCAACAAGTAAGAAAACTAAAAACTGTAACTACGGCAATGCTAGTTGGTCAATTGATAAATGAAGCTAAAAATGATGCTGTAGTCAGTGATGGTGTCCCAACTGCTAAAAAAAGTCTTTGTTCCATGTACTGCAAAACACCCCTTTCTCCTTATTTCCAGTTAAATTAAGTGTATGTATGTTTCAATGGTTTATATTGTGTTAGTTGAATTCAAGACCTTGTTCAGTACAAATGAAAACTGAAAAACAACAAAAAATACATTCAAAAAAAGTACTACATGCCCTTTCCCTTTTTGAAGATACCTGTCTATGATTGTAGGTTGATTTTAAATGTGTGCACGCACAACTGGCATTCTTGTTTTTCATGGGTTCAGTATTACATCAGGCTTGTAATGCATTTTGTGTGAAAGCCTCCAGCACTAAACTCAAACCAATCTAAAGTTGTGATAAAGCTAAAACATCAGTCACTTTGTCGGGTGTTTTTACTCTACGATTTCGGGGAAAAGTGATGGCAACCATTTAAATGCACTTAAAATGGTGCACAATGCATAGAAAATGGTACATAAAATAAGAACGAAGAAGGCCTACACAGAAATTATTCTGTTGACACAAAGGCAACAAAACAGCCATTTGTGTATCTGAGGTACAATAAAGCAGGGTGAAGCATACCCATATAAGGCAATATGGTGTAAAATTGACCTATCAGGTAGATCATGCAGGAAGCAATAACCTACACAAAGCCCACTGATAAATAGATGGTCTGTGATAGAGTACACGTATAGATCTTATTTAATTGCTAAATGTGGGCTCTGAAAAAAGTGTATTGTCACCTTTTTGTTTTCTTGGAGAGCATTGTGATGCAGCATAATCAGCCTCTCAGCAATCAGGTAATGCAAAAAAGCATTTTAAAAAACAAACAACAACAAAAATCAATCCATACATAGATTCAAGTCAAGTTCAGGAAAAAATTCGGTTATTCCAAAGTCAAGTTAGGTGTTAATAGTTAATAAAAAAAAAAAAAAAAAAACGCTGTAATCTTGTTTTCAACAAAACAAAGGCCTGTGATCAGTTGGACCACAGTCTGAGATCGCTCCACACAGCTGCCATCTTTAGGGTAAATTTCAAAGGGTCCTTTTGACTTTGCATAATGTAGCAGCATTTGTGCAAGTGTACTCTGTGTGCCGGAAGACATGACATTCACTGCTTTGAGGGAAAAGGTGCAGCTCCAAAGGGGTCAATGTCAATTGGTGGGGGCGGCTGAGGCCCACTATGGACCACCATTTCAGTGAAGGGCACAGCCCCAAAGTCATCCATCTTGTTCCCATCAAATGTGGTCTGCAGAGAGCCAGTCCGAGATCTACCATTGGCTGAGATGGCATCACTTTTATTGTCCCCCAAACTTGGGTGTTGTCCATGTCGAACGCCGTCTTGTGGGTGGAAAGGCTTGGCGCCAAAGGGATCCAACATGGCATCTTCAGAAGGCAAAGATGTCCCTTTCTCCTTCACTTCTCCTATGCTGATGCTGATGTTCTCTTTGGAGGCACTAAGGAACTCATTGCTACTTTGCGAATCTCTTCTTCCCACTTTCTTGTGCCTCCGTGCACGCTCTGGGGTACGGAAGCTAGACTTGTTGCTCTTCCGCCCACTTGTTGGGGTACCGTGGTGCCGCTTTCCATTCCCGCTGCTGGTCTCCTGTTTGGTGCGCCTCTGGCGTGAGGAGAGTTTCTGCAGGCTTCGCTGCTTCAGTTTTTGCTGCTGTGGGCTTTGGGCCTCCTCAAAAGGCACTGGGCCAAAGATTTCCTCCTGGCTTCTGGAAGAGAGTATCGTGTGGCTGGGTTGGAAAGGCAAGAAGCCAAAAACATCTACGCTCGCTGGAGAGTTTGGGGGTGTATGTCCAGTCGGAGCATCACTGCTCCTGCTCGACTTGGAAAGATTCCTGTTAAAGGGTGCTTTGGTGAACACATCCAACTCTTCTGTGGTATGTTCCTGGCTTGACTGTCTGAAAGGGGCCTTAGCAAAGACATCTACACTATCTGGTGGTGTTCTGGGCTGATCACCACTGATGAAGGGCACTGCGCCAAATACATCCACTTCACTTGCACTGGACATTGCAATACTAGGTGAGGAAGGAGGGGTGATTATATTGGTTACAGGTTCACCGCTAGAACCTTCCTTAGCAAATCCAGAAACTTTGTCTGCTGGTGGTTTCCGACTACTGACTTTTGCTTTCCTCACTTCACTGTCAGAGTCAGAGCTGTGTTTGTCTTCCTCCTCCTCCTCAACTTCATCCTCAGAGTCCATAAGCAGTGGCCTCTGACCCAGGTTCTCCGGCTCTGTGTCTTCATGCTCACTGTTGAGGCCTTCTTCTTCCTCCGCCTCCTCATCTTCACTGCTTTTGGGTGAGGGAGGATCTGACTCAAAGTCACTCTCTGACTCCTCCCCTGTTTTATGAGGCGATGGGCCAGAGGAACTGGATTTTTTCACCGGATTCTGCTCCCTAATAATTGGTAGTTGGTGATCTTCCCCAAGAGCAGATAGAACATCAGTGGCAACACCAGAGGCAGCACCAGACTCTGTGTTTCCTTGCTCTGTTTGAAGATTAGGCCCTGATAGAAACAAGACAAAAATAAGACAAGAGGTAGAATCACATGCAAATTATATTTATTTCCATCTAACTAAAAAAAAATTTATAAAAATGAACCCAACTCCAGATGGAAATAAACGTAATGTTTACGTTTTAAGTTTAAGTTAAGTATAAGCTTAAGTTTATTGAAACAATGCCATGTGATTACAAGGCTAAATGTAGTCCAACAAAATAGAGAGCATTTTTTTTTTTTTTTGGTGTTGTATTATATACAATTATATCTTCTCAGGATATGAAGATGTACAAAACTGTCTTCTTTGTGTATAATATACATTCACTGATCATTTCATGCAGTTCTCATCAGCTATTCATCTGGCAGCAGTGCAAAGCATAAAACCAGATGCAGACAAAACTGGCAGCTTCAGGTTATGTTCATCTTCATGTACATGTGTGTACGTGTTTGTGTGTCACATACAAACTACTGAGCCATTTTGTACCACTTCTTTCCCATTTCTACTCCTCAGTATAGCTGGTCAGAGCCATACCTCATGCTGTGCAAGCAGAGCTGCAAATCTGTTACCATCTAAACTCTCCAAACTGGCAAGACTAGACAAAGGGTTAGCCAAACATAGTGTTATCTGTGAGTAAGTTTAGAAAGGGGGGTGAGCTAAGCAAGCTAAAGTGGGTAAAGTGGGGGGAAAAAAAGTTGGTCTGAAAGCATGGCAGACATCAAATACAACTTCTACTTAGCACTTACTGCTGAGATTACAACATTTTTAATGACAGTAAAATTTCAGAACAGGTACTCCAAGAGCAGTGCAAGTGTAATCACGAAATCTAAAGCTGGAAATGTATTGCATTATGTTCTTTTGCAGTGACATCAGATTACACTACAACGATTACCCACGTATTACACAGGGCTGTTTAGCAGAGGTCAGCAGATGCTCAAATGGCTGCAATGCTGTCTGTGCCCATGTTACATGAAAATAAATCAATAAATAAGAAGTTTCCTTTTCCATGCATTGGCGTGTGTATTCATATACTACCCTGAAGTTGACAATTTTGACCTCAGATGTTTGTTTTTTTTCGTTCTTCCCCCACAACAGATATAATCAGTTTAAGTGATACTTATAATTAACAACATGGACTGTCAGCTACATTACATCACAGCAAACTTTAACAGTCATCCACTGACAGGTCTGTATTTTATATGATGATGATAATAATGTTAAACTCTCAGAAATAATCTGCTTTTTACTCAATGGAAAACTTTAAAATCTTTTTATAAAAATTGCTGTTAATGAGCTACTATAAAAGGTACTCTGAAAAAAACATTAGAATGGGCATAAAACAGATTTAGGAGTTCCTGATAAGTGTGTAAGACTGGATTTTCTTTGCCTTTCCTTTCAATAAGTGATTTCTGCATTCATTTACATTACCCGTTTTATAGGTTTAAGTATCCATTTAATGGGTTCATGTTCTGCCAAACTTCTGATTTAGGCAGTTGCTCTATTAGCATTTATTTACTTGCAAGTCTGCCTACCTGAACTAGTGTGTTTCTTTTATTCATGTTCGTCATTATTCAAATTAGTGATAGAGAACAGCCAATTAGCATCAACTCAGTGATGCCGCACCAGCACACACACTCACACAGGTGAGTGAGACACAGGTTCCATGACTATGGTCTAAATCCAAATTTAATTCAAAGACAAATCAGATTTGAGGATTTAGGGGCTCCGTAGTATAAACTAATTTAATGCTCAAAGTTGTTGCATTTTAAAATTTTGTTTTTTAATGAGTGTAAGAGGTAAAGACAGCCATGCTCATATCATAAACATCTTGATGATGTGGTGAGTTCAATCGAGAAGACCTTTTTATAAATAAAATCAACAAAAGTCTATATTGCTTTTGGATATATTTTTATTCATCATTAGCAGTTTGTAAAGAAATACATTGTTAAACATTATGATACATGAACATTTACATTTCTGGCTTATGGGAACATAGCATTCTGAACATCTTATTCAACTATGCTTATATGTATGAAAAGCCTATTGACCTATATTTCTAATATACTTTTATAAATATTTGGACTAGGAAGCATCTTGGACTCCCAAAAGCACCACAGCACATTAACCTTAGATGGCAGAATGGGTGTAATTACATTAATTCTACCATCATTATTGTTGGCGTGCTACAACATTTTTAGAATCATAGCCACTTTAAACCAACAAACATCGTCTATGCTGGAAGCTGAATGGCTACAATCAACTATCCGGGTTAGTCTAATCTACACCCTTATTTTCAGAGACATGAACATTGAACAAACACCTATTAATAAAGAAGTCAGTCTACCAAAAAAAACAAAAACCCACAAAAAACAGCCCTTTAACAATCTAAAGTCCACTTGTCTGTTCTTTATTAACTACCCTAACAATGTACCTTTTTGTTCTTATGTGCATGCATATTTATAGTGTAAAGTATGGCTCAGATCAAATTCTTTGCCCCCAAACTTTGCCTAAATACCCAAAAAAAATTTCCTCAAACCAAGATGTCTCTGAGAATGGCTGTCTTTATCTAATACAATGTGAGACAGGAGACAGTAAAATTATAAAATATGTACCAGTCATGTTCTGATGTTTAGCACTGAAGTTCAATGAGATGAATGAATATAAATACACACACACACACACACACAGAGGAAATGTCTTGATACGAATCTAGTGAAACTGCAGATCAACTGATGACCTTCATTAAAACATTTTATTCTGTTATTTCACAATTCATTTCAAAGGTCGCGCTGAATCCTGGCGAGCTGTCCTGGGTGTACCCCGCCCTGGCCCAGAGTCGGCTGAGATGGGCGCCAGCCTCCCCGCGACCCTAATTAGGAATAAGCGGTTCGGAAAATGGATTGATGGATGAAGGAGGGGATACAGCCTGACTGAGCAACTGAGTACCAGGTACACATTAATGATGAATATGTGCATTAGAAAATATCCCTAATGTGCAAAAAGTAAAATATGAAAATAAACAATGTGACCGGAGATTAAATAAGTGCAGAAAAATGAGACTGTGCCATCCCGGGGCCTTACTTCTGTTTTAGATTGTGCAAAATAAATAAGTGCAGAAATAAATGAGTGTAGAAATAAATGAGGGTGGAGATAAGTGAATAGGGAAGCAATCAGGGTAAGAGGACTACTGAAATCATGTAGACGTAGGCAAGTACCTTATTCCAACTAAACCAATCTGGAAGAAATCAGTCAATTAAAAAATTACACGGTAAAAATTTTAACCCTAACTGACCAAAAAAAAAAAAGTAAAATTAAAGTAAAAGTAATTATCTTTTTTTACACTATACCAAATCCAGCAACAATTATACATCCAATAAACTAACATCCAATCCAAAAACTAATTATGGAAATAATTTGACAAGAGCACATGTTTACATGACTTTTTAACTCTAAAACAGGAGACAGAGGTGTAAAAATACACACAAACACTATTAAAGGCTATTCATTCTGTATGTCAGCTGAAGTATCGCTCTCACACACACACACACACACACACACACACACACACACACACACACGGCTTTTGGTTTAGGAGATACACCACTGAAGCTCCTCCCTCCCATCTAGCACAGCTTCCAAAATTCAAAATATAAGTTCCAACTCACAATCTCATGTAATTCCAGCCACCAAACACCCAACACACACCCACACACCCCGCTGCAGATGTTACCCAATTTTAATATTCAGTAGTCCCCCTAAGAGACTAATCTGGGTTTTTCCTGTCTTTCGGTCTTCCTGTTACAGAAGGGCTGAACAGACAGACACAATCACAACGATTATAAAATGCGACAAGCAGGTCTCTGATGATCCGCTCTGCCTGTTTCAATCATAAGGTGTAGGCTAATTATTAGTACCTAGAATAAAGAAGACTACAGTAAGGGCCGAGCTTGTTTCTATTAATTGCCCCAACCATGGAACAGCGTGTCCCATCCTGGGGCGTAAAAGCAGTTTCAAGCCCACTTCTGCTTTATTCACTCCCATCCCGGGGCCTTACTTCTGTTTTAGACTGCGCCTTCCCATGACTTCACCGCATCCATTCAACATGGAAAGGAGAGGCTCCAGTGTATTTTCTACGGGAGGTTAATGGGGGAGGTGCCTAATAAATACAGCTTAAAAGCAAACAAAGTCACCAAACATCTCCAGATGAAGCAGTCTCAGTACAGGAGCAAATTAAACCAGTTTAATTCCTATGCAAAGATGACGTTCTGCCGAAACAGTGCCTGGACAGTGGGAAAGGAACTCGTGTGGGAAAACATCATGGTTTTAATTGTTTACGTTAAAATACAAATTACTACCTTCACCGGAAGGTTGTGTTGTTACCTTTGTTTTCATGCAACATAACTCAAAATGTTTTGCATGAGTTTGATGATTTTTTTTTCTTGAGTAGGGTGTATACAAGTAATAATTCATTACATTTTAGAAGTGATCCGAGCATGGGATCGTGTTAAAAAAAGATATTTTTTTAAAATCAGAAATCCCAAAAATGCATATTCTTAATTATGGGACAAAATGTTTGAAATACCCTCCAGGGGGAGACATTTCATTAAAACTAATAACAATCCATGTACCCTTTAGTTATTGTGTGCGTGTGTGTGCGTGTGTGCGCGCGTGTGTGTGTTTGTGCGCACGTGTGTGTTAGCAGGATTATGCAAAAAGATACACGCAAATTTTCAGAGCATTTTTCATCAGAATTGTGACTCCGTTATATTCCGGAGATATTCTGAATCAAATCCCAAATCCAAAAAGTTTTTTTGGTATTACAGCAGGTCCAGCAGCAAGTGCCGTGTACTTTCTCAGGTTTTATACGGCTGGCGGAGGCTTGCGCTCTTCAAGTGCTCTTAATTGTTTTCCGTGTTTGTTACTTAATGGCTAGTGTGTAGCTAGCTAGCTGCTAATTCTGACCTCAGGTGAAAACGTTTATAACAGTAGCTGTCAAAGTAGGGAATGTGTGCAACTTTACATGTCAGGAAGAAATCAAATATCTCTTTGCTTTGAGAACCCTGGGTTTAGAAGGACAAGATGATGCATGTGAAGAGGTCTTAGGCACCATAAAGTTATTTTTTTGTGAGATCAGACATTTTTGTATCTGCAGCAAAGAGAAACTTTCAGTGTGATAAATCCCGGCTAAGAACAGATATGCTAAGTACAAGGAGTAAATCTGCTCCTTACATAAACACACACTCAAACACACACACATTAAATGTGCATTAGTGTCATGAAAGAGCTGAGGACCCAGATAGCAGGTGCCGTTGTCATTTACTCCAAGATCAGCAGGATTAGGTTACCATAGCAACGTCCTGGAACACTGCCCCTTAAAGATCAATCCAAAACTAATTCAGTTTCCTAGCATGGAGACCTCCACTACATGGCAAAATGTTTATGGACCACAGCAGCCATAAGTGGGAGTTGAAAGCCCACAATCCACTATCTCCCTTCACTGAAACTAAGGGGCCCACATCTGTTCCAATATGACCAGGCGCCTGTGCCAGCTCCAATAAGCCTAGGTTGGAAGTGAAAGAACTGACTTCCTGACTTCACTAACACTCTTGCAGCTGAAAGGACAAATCCCTACAGCCACGCTCCAAATTCAAATAGAAAGCCTTCCCAGAAGAGTGGAAGTTATTATAAGGAGGGAATACATCCAGAACTGCATATATTTAAAAACATATGACCATATAAAGTACAAATGTCAGATGCCAAACTATTGATATTTTATATGTAAAGATAGCAATGACAACATTGCGACCTGTTCATATCATCCACCTTGTAAACATGAATATTGTACATTTGTAATTACTACACGGTAGCATTGCAATTTTATCGGTCCGCTATCTCTGGATCATTAATCGTTATTCTGAGTGGACACAGACCCTCACACTTGGTGAGTTGGCAGGCGGGAGGAGTGAGCTGCACCTTACCTTACTAAACCTTCATGGCTCAAGCGGCTTTGAGCAAGGCATCTAACCCCCAACTGCTCCCCGGTGCTGCAGAGCAGGGCAGCCCACTGCTCCGAGTGTGTGTGTGTGTGTGCTGACTGTTTACACGTGTGTGATCACTTTGGAGAGGTTAAATACAGAGCCAAAAAAAAGTTCCCTTTTGGGACTAAAACTGCATAAAAAAAAAATAAATAAAAATCTCACGCTTTGAAATGGGAGAAAAAATAAAGCTTGTTAGTTTTCTGGTATTTATGAAAATTATTTTGAATGAGAATGCACTCCCATTAGCTCTATTCTGTCAGCATATCTCTACAGTCTCTGGTTTTTAAATAAAGACCTGTACAGTCTCTGGTTTTTACATTTAAAATATGTAAATACAAACTATAAACATCTCATTTTAGCCCTTTTCCCCTTGTATTTATGATAACATACTTCATAGAACATGAACACGTCACGTCTAATATGGCAAAATAGCTGCAATAACAACAATGTACAGGTTTTAAACTAACAAATCAGATATCAACTAGTAATACGTTACGCAAGCATCTACTACTTTACAAGAATGCTATTTATAAACACAGCAGTGCATTTAATGCATAGAATTTCCTTGTGAAATGTTTCTTCAACCTCGCCCCCACCCCACTTTTCAAAGTACAAGCTTTTAGGGTATTCACACTATAGACCCCCCACCCCCCTCCGAAATGTTAACATTCCACAGTCAGTAAATAAATGAATAATAGCATGATTTACTGATGAGACCTACAAACAGAACAGAAGACAGTGTAGCATTCCAGCAGGTAGAGTAAACAAACCCAGCACAGACAGGGCAAACTCCCAGGCAAATAGAGAAAGGACACCTGTGTGAATATTGACAGTAAGACACCAAATGTTATACTTCTAGATGGATGACTGGGTGTTAACTGTTAACTGTCTAGTTTTGTCTCTGTGTGTTTTGATGTGGTTTTGGTGGATGTAGCTGTGGTGGGGAGTGTACGCTTCCCTCAATCTGAAAACTTACAATACAATGACTTTTACTCTACATGTCCCCCTGCAGTCTTAAATAAAGAGAATCAAAATCAAGTCTTACGGTTAAAAGGTAAAAAAATTATTTAATGTTTTAGTTTCACTTTATTATTATTATTATTATTATTATTACTACTGTCATGCTGGTTGATAATACTCTTTCCAACATACAGACATGTAAATCTATAGAGACGTGCGGAAGTATTCATACTTCATATTCATTCTTGCCATTTTTCCTGTTTTTTCACCTTACAAGTTAAAATCGAAATGGATTTTTTGATTTCTTTATTTTATGCAATGGACCTACACAAAAAAATCCGAATTGGTGAAGTAAATTGCAAAAATATATATATATATATATTATTTCTAAAAAAGATAAATTAAAAATTAAAAGTGGTGCATATATACCTAGCTTTTTTTGGTATTAAACCCCTAAACAAGATCTGGTGCTACCGGTTACCTTCAGAAGTCACAGAATGACTTAAATAAGGTCCATCTGTGTGCAATCTATGTGTCACATGATCTCAATGTATATACATACTATGTATATGTAATCAATGTAGTTGCACAGTCTAAATATGCCCACCAAAAATAGTGGTGCTTGGTGATTTTTCTATTTTTTGAGTTTTTGAGGTAGTGTGCAACTGTGGACAGCCAAACGAACCCATTGGGCTGAGGGGTAAAAAATGCATCTGTGCTTATCTATTTCAAGATTACAGGCTTTCAAGCTATTTACTAAATTAGAGCAAAAATCTTTAATGCACCACTGTCACCCACATATATGCTGTAAACTATTAAATCACTTTATAGTTGGGATACTTTCTGCTATTCGTTTATTGAATGATGAACTGTACAAAAATCCTTTCAGTTAAATCATCACGTTTAAAAAAATTATGATCCTTAATCCAAAATTCATCCTTTTCTGTTTAAGTTGTTATTAATCATCCATTATGAACAATAATACTGATTTATCTGATTGACCAGTAATACTGGCAAGTTTGAAAAACACACTTTAAATGCAGCATCAATCAAACATGGCAACAATCTTCCAACATTACTTCATAAAAGCTCGACACAGTTGCTTGTATGGCATGTAGTTAACGTCTGACCAATGACCGGAGCCAAGTCAGCATGAGATTTAGGAGAACAAACCATAGTCGCACCTGTTCTGTACTCTGACATGTGCACGTGTGGCATCTGTCAGTTGCAGTCAGAACTACAGTTTTCAGGCTCCATTCAGTGGGTTCAGTGAAAAGGTTTACAAAGGGTCAAGGCTTCAAAAATACAGGAGCACTTCAAATTATAGCACTAGTCTCATGCACACGAGTGGCAAAAATAAAATAAAATGTATATATATGTATAAAATTATAATAAACTTAAAAAAAAAATGGTGTTTTGTTAAAGCTATTTAATATCCTTTCTTCTTGTAGCTGCTAAATACACACATTATTGAATCCATAAAGTTGTCTGAGTGCTACATTAAATTTTTCATTTAATTAACTGAATAATAAGGTTTTTGTGTGTTGATTCACCATCAGTGTTTGTTTAGTTTGTTGGGATATTTGTTTGTTGGGAAATTTTCACATTACGTTGAAAAAAAGTTGTGTAGAAACCTAATTTCATATTGAAAACAATGATTTGTAAATATTTGACCTGTATTGCTTTCAAGATGATATGATAGCACATTATCTAAAACTCAAAAACTTTTTTTTTTTTGCTTGGGTTTTTTTTTTTCTCCCCCAAAAAAACACTTATTTCCATTTTGATTTGTTTTTCACATTTCAAAAAAGTTGGAATGGTCATGACGAACAGAGGTTGACACTTTCTGCTTTTCTGATTTGTGGTTACAATTATTTTTAATTTGACTAATAAAATCATAAATACAGCAGATAACATTGTTATTTACGGAAACATAGAGCGTATTACTGGCGTCATTATTACGTGTGAAACCATTATAATGTTTGTTTTTGGCATTTTGTTTTTGCAAAAATACCAGAGCAGAGAGGGTTAAGGGTCTTGCTCAAGGGCCCAACAGTGGCAGTTTGTTTGTGCTTTAACCTCGGAGTTTCTGATCAAAATCATTTGTAGCTCATTTTAACATCACTGTGATAACACTGATATCCTTAAGAATATTGTAATTATATTTGTCATCTAAAAATGTCATATCCATTATTGGCTATATGACAGTAAACTCTGAAAATATATGTTCAGACCCGACTGTAATGTTGTGTGATATGATTTACTTTATTCATGAAATACAAGATCATTCATATTTGCAGTAATTTATCACAATATCAACGCTTTACTGTCACATGCTCCATCCCTAGATTACACGATCTAACTGCGGCTCAGTGATTAGACGGAAATCTCCAGTTTCGTGGGAAGCAAACTGTCCCTCGCTCATTAAAAGAAGTAAGAAGCTCTGAAGACGCTGGAGATTTCATCCAGCCAGTGGCAACATGTGATGGCGCTAATTATCCCAGCATCCAACCACAGCATGGAGTCCTTCAACAAAGGCACTGACTATCCCTTGTGAACCACACACACACACACACACACACACACACACACACACACACACACACACACACACACACACACACACAGAGCTTTGTGCTTCAGCTACTTCAGAAATTAAACCTTTTTACACTTTCCTTGGCTTCTTGCATAAGGTTTTAATTTGAATACTGGAGAATTCTGGGTGATATTTGCTCTGATTGAGGTAAAATGTTCTGTGCGGACATGACACTTTGCTCAGCAGTTTGAACCTGAGCACTATGCGACCCATAGCATGTCTCAGTGTGGAATGTGCTGTGGTATGTGCTGATCTTGAGTCAGTGGTAATTAGAGGCCCAAAGCATTGGCGCAGCCTAATGACAGGTCTGTGGCCTGTTTTTGGCTTTTGTTTGTTTGGAGTGCAGCACTCGACAGCAGGGTTTCTGCCCAGCTGGCACTGCTGCTGGCCCTTGGCCGCCTGTCTTGGGCGGCTAGTCCAGGCGCTACAGCAGGCTCACTGCCAGCTGGAGCCCAGTCTTTTCCACTCCCCTCCTCTCCTCCCTGAACCGCCTGCACCCTGGAACACATTTTGGCTGCTGGCGACGATTACATTTGTTAGCACCTCCAGGGTCAACAGCACCCTGTCACTACCTGTCTCAATCCCAAGGCAGTGCCAGCTCCCAAAGTGAAGAGTCTCCCCTTTTCACTGTACCTTCCTGCGTTATTAAGTGATTCATCCCTCAAGCGGAGATGGATTTTCTACATTAAAGACTTCTGTGTTTGTTTTGGAGTGTGCCATGATATTTGATTGACTAGATGCTGCAGTTATAAAAGGCTTTTTTTTTTTATCTTAAAGAAACTTTTTTGTTAAACTCTTATAAGGATAGGAAAAACAAAATGCAGATGCTGCGCTGGTCACAGCAGTCTCTACTTTCCTGGAGTGGCATTTTGATGATTCATCTTTCTTACAAACATTGGCAATTTGAGAGCGTAAAAACAGAAGTAAAAGAACTTTTGTTCTCTGGCTGAACCAATTTTATTTAACTGAGTTATCACTTACAATAGTCTGTGAAAGAGCTGTTTTGTGGTTTATGTGTCTATTTTTTTTGTTTACTCCAGAAACTAAGGTCATGGAGGTTACACTATTCTAGCTTTCTAAACTTAGTGTAATTACCTGGATGCACCTTCCAACACACACCCTTCACTCACACAGCTCTTGTAACTTTATAATTAACTATCCTGTGACATTCAGATGCCAGCATATGTAAGTGATGTATAAATGAATTTAAAGCTGTGTGTGTGTGTGTGTGTGTGTGTGTGTGTGTGTGTGTGTGTGTGTGTGTGTGTGTGTGTGTGTGTGTTTGTGTGTGTGTCTTTAACAGCCAAGATAAATGCTTAATGTCAGGTGACTAGCTCTCTTGGCGGGTGTGGGTGAATTCTCATAAAGCAGCGGGAATGCAGAACACTCTGTTTGTTCGCATATACTCCAGAGTTGAAATTGAACATCAACCCAAATCCTCATGTTCAGATCCAGCAGTCTCTGTTGACCGGGTCAGTGCACTTGTGTACTTCATTGTTTGTTTGGTTTGAACAGTGCTTCCTGTCTGTTCACCAGGCCTCTGGAAGAGTCAGCAGCGATGGCGCCGAGTCTAACATTGTCAAGATGTTAGGAGGAGGCTGTGAGAGCATGTTGGCCTGGCAGACCTGTGTCACTCGCTGGCCTGTTTGCTGACTGAGTTCAAATCCATACACCACAGCTGACCTGAGTACATATCTGTCTATCACACATATGCAAGTGTGAGCTTGCTTGAGCCAGAACCCACCATCCCCTGGCTTTGCATTGCCATTGCCAAGCTGTTTCCCCACTGGATAAGCAGACAGTGAGAGACTCTGTGACTCTCTGTTAAAACTATCGGACGAGAATGGTCTTTATTTAATAAGGCATGGAAGCCTAGCACCCTGTCTAAAAACTGCCCTGCGGTCAAGCATTTCAGGACAGCCTTCGCATAAACCATCTTAAACACTGCTTTCCTTTCACAAATCTTTAATTATAGATTTTGGGGTAGCACAAGGCACAGTAAATTTAAGGCACCACAAGAACAAACAGCATATTGTCAATATTCATTTTTTTTTACTAAAATGTGATGCGTTTCAAGTTCAAGTTCTTAATATTTGTGTAATAAATTATAATATTAACTTGACCTACACTTGTTTACAAACCATGGGGTCTCGGGTACCCCTCAACATTGTAATTAAAACCCAAAGGAAAACGTGTATGTGATACTTTATTAATGAAAAGGATAAGTATATATCATCTCTTCTCAGACCTTGCTAACCAATCTATAAGTTATGGAGTCTGCATGTTGTGTTTAGACAACGGGTTATATTGTGTCCTAAATTTAATAAGTGACTTGGTGCAGTATTTGGATGCCTCATTGACCTGCTCAGCAGTCAGATAGATGCAACCCTGTGACAATGACCAGGGCTTTCATTCAGATGAACTTATTTACAAGCATAAATAACTCCATTTCTGAGCCACTTAAGAACTCCATTTGTACAAACAGTGGAATGTGGCCCCTTTATTCATCAGCTTCTGTGCTATAGCAGGATTGTCACATTTTCTGTCAAGGTTTCTCTTCGGTTGTAGTGTCTTCTATACATTTTTTGTATTGACTTGCTTCCTGCTTTGGGCTTTGTTTGTTTGTTTTGTTTAGTTATGGCTCCTTGTGGAGCTTCTCCTGCCAGGGCTAGTGTCTCTCCAGGCCTGAATAGACTTCATGTGGCAGTGCTAGGATGTCAGGCAGATCTGAGTTGGAGCTCTGAGGTTGGTTGTGTTCTCGTCGTCTCAACAAGTTCTTTGTGTTGACCATTCCTCTCATACCAACACAAAGGAGGCAGTGAAGGCCAGGCCAGCGCGAGTGGAACCATGGAGTGAGCCCCCCCACTCCCAGACCACCATATAATGATGGAAGACGTGCACCATTGTTTTTGTTTGTTTCCCCGTGGTTCTAATTTATGAGCCTGTCTTGTTTTTTTTTTTTTTTTTTATTGAGAAGACGGAGTCATTTTCTCCACCAAAACCATGTGTACCTTTGTTCAGACTGTTTTAATTGTATGTATAATTTATTGTTAGCAGTCTAATGGATAACCTTAATACAAGTGATGTTGACGTTATAATATTATAAAAGTGTTAGTTCTTAGCCTTAGTAATTCTGGTTGTCTGACACCCTCAGTTGTCTGATTCACTTCTGTCCAGTCCTTGAACCCATTAAATTGCTACTATTTTCCTCCATATTGACTTGAGCAGAAAGTCTTTATGGTGGGATGTAATGGCATCATTACTCTGCTGATGACAGGAACCTGTGGAGAAGTTTTTGCTGACCTGAAGAGTCATTAGTGTTTACAGGAGGCCTATGTGTGAACATTGTGCTGTTCCAGTCAAGTGCTGTTGGTGATTGGCTGGAGAAGCAATTCAGGACTCTGTGTTTTATACAAGTGTGTAAAATAGTACAATGTGACTGGTCTTTTGCTGTTTGCCTGCGAAAAAGGCTTAAAATAAACCAACTATCATTGGTTTAAGCCAGGTTGGGCTGAGAAACAAAGCGATTTTCACTTACTTATTGTGACTGGGCAAGTAAGTGACATCAGAAATCTGTTTTGAAGGCTTGGCACTGTGATAATTGGGAAATATTCTTATTTCTTTTTTTTTATTTATTAAAAAAAGAACCTCATAAATATGGTGCAGAATCTGAGCATTCTTCAAACATAGTTTATACTACCAATGCGCTTCCCAGCTGATATGGACTTGGAAGTGCTTGGAAAGCAGTGGGTGCCTCTTTAGCTAGTCGAGTGAATGATTGAGTACTGAGCTGAAACCCAGCTAGCTCTCACGTCTAGTCTGGAGTATTTGCTCTTCAAGCTGCTGAATAAAATGTTTTTCCCCACCTTTCTTTTGAGTAAACACTATCATCCAGGGTCAAATCAATGCCCTTTCTCTTTGATGTCCCTAAATGCATTATAATGGCTATATTTTAAATGGGCAGGAGAGGTCCAGATCAATACATTGTGTAATTGGCTGACTCAGGATGGGTGTAAGACTTCATTATTAGTAATATTTAGACACGATGTAGGAGGACCTGGTTAAGGTTAAATGTGCATCACCCCTTTGATGTGGCAGATAAGCAGATCAATCATAACGAGAACAAGTCAGCAAGATGTGATGAGGACAGGGTACCCCTGATTTTTATTAGATTTCAAGAGAAGTTTGTGGTCAAGTAAAAGGGGTCATTCTGTTTCTATCCTTTCCAATCAGATTCTGACAAGACTGCAGTCATTACAGTCATCAGCAGCAGAAACATTATATTTGCTGAGTGCTATTGCAGTTGATATTGTGGAATACTGTCCATCCGCACTTGTAGTCTGAGTAGAGTAGTAAAAGTAAGTAAAGGTATGGCATTGTTTAAGGCTTGTGTTGATATGATCATTGTGTAAAATCACTTTGAGTATTACACTCAGATTCACGTCAAACATAAGATTTATCTACTCTTTGTGCTATTGTCATGGAAATGAAATAGGGCTATAATCAAATACTTGATTATAAATTGCAACCTTTTTTTAAAAACCTTGATTAAAGGGTTATATTCCAATGCCTGTACCTCACTCTGATTTAAACAGTAATCACTAACCAATCACCTTTCTCCTGATGCATAACACCAAAGGTGCATGCTGCATCTGGAAGAACTACATGCTGAACAATACGGCATGCATATCATTCTGCATGCCGTACTTGCCCATCTTTTTTTTTTATATTTTGATTTAGTTTTTTATATACTATATTATTTTTGATATTCTGCATTTAACCCATCCAAAGTGAGCACACACTCGTAAACTGTGAGCACACACACAGAGCAGTGGGCTGCCACACACAGTGGTGCTGCCAGAAAGCGGTTGGGTGTTAGGTGCCTTGATCAAGGGCACTTTAGCCAAGAAGGTGTAGGAAGGGAAGGTACAGCTCAGTCCCCCACCACCACACATTTTTCCTGGTGATTCCTGTGGGTTCATCCCCCTTTCTGCAGTACAACACAAATTTACATTGATGCAGAAGTAATCAATGTTAACAGTTATTTAGTATGTTTTTTTGGGTTTTTTTTTTATTATTTATTTAAATATATTTTTCTTGGGCCCTGCAATGGCCTGGCGAGCTGTCCAGGGTGTACTCTTCCCTCACCCAGAGTCGAGTGAGATGGGCGCCAGCCTCACCACAGACGTAATTAGGATTAAGCGGTTCAGAAAATGAACAATGAATGAATGAACATTTTTCTTGGTAATAGTACTTTACCTGGAGTAACAATTTTTGGTGCTTTAAACACCACAGACAATAGCAAGTAATTATCAAAATGCAAGTTTTATAACATCTGGTGTGCAGAGGGAAAATTACAAAAATAATCAACTATTTAATTAAAAATCGAACAGCTAAATTTATTATCAAAATAATCAGTAGTGACATTCATAAAAATTTATGCACCTGCATTTTCAATCTTTAGTCATTTTCCTATACAGAAGTAAAACAGCATACTATTGCATTACTCATGCAGATTGCACCCTCTGTCTCTTGTGCTGAGGTTGTACATAAAAGCATAATGAAAGGAACTAAATGGATTCCACGCTGGCTCCTGTTTTATCTCTCTTTATGCTGGCCTGACACGAGTCGGCCCTGTCTTTGAAACGGCCTCTGAGACTGTCAGAGCTGACTCCCAACTGACACACAGGAAGAAAGAGAGGCTGAAGAGCATGTCAGAGGAGCGTTTGATCATAGATGGGGAAACAAGCTGTCAATAGCAACTGAGATTAACCTAGCTCATCAAACATATATCCACATGTGCCATTCAGGAGAAATACGGCAGTCTAATTTTACTTGAAGAGTATTATTTATCAATATGAATTTTTAACATCCCATACTTAATAAGGCTCTGGGATTTTCCTCTGTCATGAGGCCTGATCTACAGGTACCATGATGTTAGGATGTGGGGGTCTAGATGAACAATGGTGCTACCAGACAGAGTGAAGGAACAGGGTCACGTCTGTAAAGCTTGTATTCAAGCAATCTCCTTTTACGCACTAAAAGCTGAACTTTTTTTTCATTAATGTGTAGCTGAGTGTAGTATAATAGATATTGAATGTATTTCTGTATCAGTGTTATATCTATATTGTTACTGCAATTCTGGAAATCTAAACTTGTTAGATTCTTTTTATTAAGGTGAGAGATTCAGAGTGACCACTTGAGCATAGGTGTAATAAGAATTAATAAGAAAGAGTAATAAGAAAGAGTGTTGGTGCTTCCCACACAGATTAGCAATATCTTACTGTATGATGAGATGTAGAGAGAAGCACATGGAGATAACTCATAGACTGATGAATACTATCTTACCTACTTATCATCCTAACTTACCTTGAGTCGTGGTGGTAGTGCAGACATGCAGGCACAGTTTATTCATGTAATTGCTCTCTTAGATGTGGCTTTGCTTAGTGTGTATGTGTGTGTGCGCGCGCATGTGTTTATGCATGTTTGAAAGTATATGTGGTAAAGCATGATCAGGAGAAGATGAGCATTTCTGAGTGTCCTCACGCAGCCCCAGCTCCATCTGTTCCTCTGTTTTAATTATTGTGCAAGTAAAGACAGAAAGAACCAAGTGATTGTTCTCCTCCTTTCTTCACATAATTCCGTAACATTAAAAGAGCATCAACAGAAGCTTCCAGATTTTTGCCATGTAAATAATCTTATTTGTCTGCGCACCCTGCTAATGAATGTCACTTATTTTTAAAAAACAGCATTAATTAATTTCTAGCGACCTCAGTTCCCCCAACAGGGAATATGTCTCAGTTAGGAAGAGGATGGCTGTTAATGTTTGTGTTTAAATTGCATATATGTGCATATGCCTACATATGCTTCACTGACATGGAAAATAACCTTGCAATTAATTATGCTCCTATTTAAAGTTGAGCTCAGAAGGAGTCGTTTTAATGAAACTGCATTCTGCTACAGTACTGCTCCTTTCTGAGCATTAGGCACATTGTGAACTGCTGGCTGTTGAAATTTCAAGAAAGAAACTCCTGTCTTGTGAACAGGGAAGGGGTGCAAAAAAATCTTCTTTTGCCTTTTCTAAGCCAGAATAACAACCAAGAGCCTCAAATTAGATTTCCCAAAACACAACATTCCCTCTCATTAAGCGGGTTTGCTGTGGCCAGGAGCTGAAATAGAAGAGCCAGAGCTGAATGTGCCATGCTATCCTCAGCAGCCATCCTAACTACAGTCTTTAACTAAATGAGCAGTTGGACATTCAGGCCAAGATATGCAGCTCCATCTCCTCTTATGATCATCTTTTATTCCTCATGCAAACATTTTTTCTTTGTGAATTCTTCTTGTTTCACTTTTGCAATAAAGGCATCTAGCTTTCTTCCCCCCATGTACTTATTCTTTGTAAATGCAAGTGTGTGTGTGGCAGCAATGAATTGATGTGCTTAAACTGTACAAAATAGTGGAGGAGGTTGAAGGGGATTCTTGTACACTGTGTGAGTTTGAGGAAGAAAGACATGTGCCTACACACACACATGCACACATGGACACACCCCATGTTTCACTAGCACAGGAGGGATGTCATCTGAACCAGTGTTTCTCAAACTACTCCTCATGGTTCCTGAACTCACACAATGCAAAAAGATGTAGACTAGCTGGCAAAGTCAGCATTTGTGTGAATGAGTGCTGGCCATCAGTGACTACGGATTGATGACATCATGTCGTCTAGGCTTGATTTCAACTTGGTACAGACAGCCTTTGTGTTGTAGACAGAAAAAAAGGATAATAGTAAACAATGCCAACAATATTTTGAGCCTTAATGCATGTCAAATCACTTTGCAGTGTGCAATGACTACAAAACACCATAGCATTAAAATGTAGAATATAGACGCCAGGAACAGGAGAACTAAAAGGGGCTAAATTGCTAGTTCAGGCTACATCATTATTAATGCCTAAAATATAACAGAGAATTAAACAACCCACGCTCAAATTTACACACAAGAAACATGTGGGAACAGTTAAACAGGGAGTACTGGATATGCAAATAAGCAGCAGAGCCATACCTGGAACTAACATGCTCCACCACCACACTATGAAAAATACAGGCAAATGACTTGAAATCTGCTGTCAGTCATGTTCATGTTCACCCTGAACAACTGGAAAGCATGTTGGTTAATGCATGATGTCCAAAAAATCAACACTCCAGCACTTGTAAGGCATACGTATATGTAGTTTGGAAGGATATCAGTAGCTGATGTTATTGTGTGTGTGTGTGTGTGTGTGTGTGTGTGTGTGTGTGTGTGTGTGTGTGTGTGTGTGTGTGTGTGTGT
>JBCNYG010000023.1:24585010-24598731 GCA_039654305.1 Porochilus rendahli | reverse complement strand
GTTTTTCGTTTGTAGTGGGTTCATATTGCAGGGTGTATTTGTATCCGCTGTCGTTGAGTGCTTTTTGGTAGGGGGGCGCAGCTTGATCGAATGAAGTTTTATCAGATGACAAGGATATATATATATATATATATATATATATATATATGTATATACACATCACTTTATATAAATTCTACCCAGGTTAAATTATTTAAATGAAATGTGAAAGAAAGAGTATGTGAATTAATAAGTACAGACAAAAAAAAAAAAAACAAACAAACTATGTTTAATAACCACCAGGAGGTGGCAGTATAACAAAAGAAAAATCTCACACTGAAAGTTGACACTCACATTAAAGCATCCGTTTTAATGCAGCTCCATTCATTTCCCAGATGTGCAATTAATGAGTTTCAGATCAGCTGACATGCATGAAAAGAGACACATTTTGATGGATATGCACTGCCACTTACTGATCAAGCAGTGCAGTTTGGAGGAAAACTTTGAGCTATCTGGAACGCTGAAGATTCCATCACATATGGCGACCTGACTCTCCCCAAATGGAAGTGTGAAGAAACACAGCTTGTACAACAAGCATCCAAGTGCCTAAGAAAGGTAGAGAAAGTGAAATGTAAACCCATACATATCCGCAACAAAACAAACAAGGGGCCTAACGTCAAACTGCGCACTACCTGCCATGAAGGGAATCAAAGAAGCTCACGCCAATATCGTGGATGAACTAATTCTTTCTACCTTTAACAGAATATAACAGCTGACGGGAAACACTAACACCTCTCCTCAACTTAGCAATGCCTGCTTTAAAATAACTACCATAAAGCTTTTTAGGTGAAAAGGTCTGCCCATAATAAAGCATTTATTAAGAGATTTATTCTTGATTGACCTCATCAGGCATTTTTTAATTAAATGAAGGTGCAAAAAATGAGCTCTGTCTCACATCAAGTAACAAGAGCACCAGTAGTGCAAAATATGCCCGTCACAATTAAAATTCAGGCACGGCAAAGGTTAAAGATTTTGGTATTAAAGATTAAGCTTAAAGGGTTTTTTGTATGTAACATTTTGTCATATCATATTTTGACTTTGGCCTTCTGAATGAAAACTCATGAAGGATCACTCAGGGAAGCATTGTTCCCGGTTTCATTGAAATCTATCAAGGCTGTAAAAAGTTGAGGCGAATGGTCTAGTTTTTGGTTAAAGTTAACAGACACGGGCAGACCGTAATATACCATACCATAATATGTCTTATCTTAAGACGGGTATATAAAAATCCTCAGGGTTGAACCAGAAAATCAGGAAATTTTCTTTCCTTTTCTGCCTTCACGTTTTTCACTCCACAGGAGAGTACTATTTCTAAGGGATTGCTTATGTCATGTTGGTTATATGACCATTTCATAAACTAATATTTCTAACCAGACTGTACTTGTTTGTGAAATGAGCATTATAAAACATTTATAGATGTAAAATGCAAAAGACCGCACTGTTGCATGATTTCTCAAGCATGGGAAAAGATCTGGTACTGATTTCCAAAACACTGTGGAAAACTGCTAATTACTAGGCTCATATAGAGCGTTTTAGAATAAACAAACTCCCACATGCTGCAGAAAACAGCCCTATGGATGATAACAGAACAGTTCATTGTTTACATAAACAGTCTATGGAATAAAAGGTTGTGTTAAACTTGCAACAACAAAGTGTTGCACCTCACATCATAAATTATAAAGGAGGGAAGTTCAGCTGCCTGCCTTTACACCCATGCATTTTGACAAAATCATTTTCCCCATGTCAAAGGATAAACAGAAAATGAAGCAATCCTTCCAAAGAAATCCCTCCCTAAAACTAACTTAACTTCTGATGGAAACCGGTTTGCTTTCTGCGTTAGTGTTAACTGCCTGACCAAACCAGATCCTCAGCATAACAGTGAGTTTAAGAGCAAGCTGCATACACCAAAGAAAGAAAAAAGGGGAAGGGAAGGGTGTATTTGTGTGTGTGTGTGTGTGTATACACAACTGTGTGGATTTTTTTTACATGTGCATGTGGGTGGGCGGATATGGATGTGTGTATGTGTACCTACCCAGATATCAGCCTTGGTCGTGATGGCTTTCCCTTGGTACAAGTTAATCATCTCTGGGGCGCGATACGACAGGGTTGTGTACCTGCACACAAAGAGGGGATCAAAGGTTCTTACTAGTTTTTGTTCCCCACCAGTATAGCAATAATAAAACGCAGAAGTATTCGACGCAACACATCACTTGGTATGCCTCTGCCGTAAACCTTCTGAGTGTGTGCTTGAATTATGACCCTGATGTTTGACCTATGTCCTTAAAACCTGTTCCAGTTCATGGGCATTTAGTAATGAGTAACCGGTTTGGTCCAAATCCATACAGGCATTCAGCCTCCAGACTACGCATACGATTTTTCTAAGATGACCTCATGTGACCTTGACCTTAGACCTCGGGACCTGAATCAGTTTGTGAGCCTTTAGTAGTGAGTGACTGGTAAAGGTCTTTTCAAAACCCGTAGAGGGATTCAGAAGATTGATTGCCCACAAGCAAGTTCAGCCTGACGGATATGCAGACTCCGGGACAGGGTGAAAAAATAATGCCTCTGGCACCACCATGGTGGGCGGAGGCATAATAAACTACATAACTTTAACCTTGAGGAAAGGTATGGCAGTCAGTTGTTGCTGCTGGTTCAGGAACTCTTGCAACAATTGATGGATTGAACATAGCATGTTTCTGAACCAGTACGAGACCTGGTTGCCTCTGCCGGGCGATTCAGACTTGGATGTAGATATCAAGATAAAAAGATAAACATGACAACAATACAGAATTGAAAACTTCATGCCCATCTTTGTCTCTGAATTAGAACAATACTGAAAAAAATGCTTCCTTTACTGATAAGGAAGTCCACATGGACAAGCTTAAGAATATAAAACAGACATTTAAAATGTACTGCAAGGACTGCAGTGCAGTGTTTCTAACCTTGTTAGACATTACAGGAAAAGCCATTGTGCAGTTATCTTCTCCAGGGCAGGAGGAGCATTAATTGTAAGGGTGATGATGATTTTGGGAAAATAAATAAAAGTGTTTGTATATATGTAGGTATGGGGGTGGGGGGTGGGGGGGTTTAAACGCTCCTGTCGATAATGGACCCATATGGACAACCTGAGTATAGACCTAGAATCTGTAAATACAGCTTTCTTCTGCTGTTGACACAAGCAGTTTTACTACAGTGGCTTAACTCTCAAGATACCTTCAAGTCTTAAACTGCCACGAACAGATTTGCTCTCAAGTCTCCATCGAAGAACATTTACAATATAGTGAATCTCGCTACATAACTGTACTTTTTAAGCACTCTACTTTGTGTACACTGACAGAAATACAAATGCCCCCCTGAACACCGCACGTTCGCAACACACAGTAAACACCACATGTCAGCAAGTGAGCTGTAGCATTAATGTATTTTTTTATAAAGAAAGAAAGAAAGAAAATGCAGATTTGAGCCACAATATTTACGTTCAAATAATTAGCTCAATCTTCCCAAAACTACTATCTGGAGAAAACCAAATGATGATGGGTTTCGCTTTTGAGCCTGAAGCTTTCGTCCTTGACGGGAGATTCCCGTCATCATCGCCACAGGCTTGCTCAATAGGAATGTATAGGGAAGTAAAGGATGTATATCATATTTTCTATATTAAAGTGGCTTTGCGACAATGTCCATTGTTAAAGGTGCAATAAAATACATTTAACTGAATTTACATTAATACTATAATATTGAATTTACTGAATACAAATTTTTACTGATTAATACTATATTTGAATTAAAATATTTTTTGCACTTGTCTACACGAAGGGTGCCAATAATTCAAAGAGCACTGCATTTGTGTATAAATCCCTAACACATTAATATATTACAAAATGCAGGAAAAAACTGGATAGAAATTCATTTAGGGCATTTTTATTATAGTTGCCAGTGTCTGAGACAAACAACATAGATGCTGAAAAATGACTGAATCCAAGTCAATACACAGCTCCTCATGACTAAAATGATGAAGTGAAAAGGAAGAGAACAGATCCAAGTGAGAAATTCTTCCAGATCTTCATCTGATTGCTGACACATTCCATTAAACACGTCAACATTCTCACAAGCTACTTTGCGAACATGGGCTTACCTCTTAATCTCGTCCTCCACAGCAGTCACGCCATCTTTGAGTGGGTGCAACACTTTGTGGGTGGCACTTCCAAAGTCACACAGCACATAGTTCCCTTGGTCATTCAAGAGGATATTTTCCACCTGCATGAAGACAAGTGTTTAAAGAGTGCTGAGAACTGACACGGCCCACGAAAGACAAGAGCGGAGGACTCAAGGTGACTGGCAACTCTGGCAAGTTCCCACAGCTGCCTGCCAAAATACGTCCTTGATCCTGTCTGGCTCAGCCTAATAAGCCTGTCTTGACTGGGGTTCCAAAAAAATTGTTGCTAATAACATTAGCAGGAGAGAATAATTGTCTTGGGAAATGAGGCCTAAGTGTCACAGTTAATACAACTTCTGGTCAGGACAAAGTACATTTATTTTGCTCTGTTGGCATTCCCGCAACCCCTTTTTAGGTATAATTATACACCGCTGGGAGAAATAGCTGGAGAAATAGCTGGAGAAAGGACAGAAAGAAACAAAAAAAAGGGGTAAAGAGGGAAAGATGCTTGCACATGGACTAAGCATGAATATCACCATTAACTTACAAATGCATAAAATTATAGATTAAGAAATAAGGACATTAATGTGAGATAAGGGGGAAGAAGGGGCTTTCAGGGAGTCAGTTAATATTGGAGAATTCAATACATGTACACAACTGTCGATTATTTCAGATTTAACTGTAGAGTTTAAAATATAAACGTATACATTTTTAGAACAAACAATACAGAACACCATGTGCTAGCTAGTACCTTCAGGTCTCTGTGGATGATTGCCGTTTTGCACTGGTGCAGTCTGGCCACAGCCTCACAAGCATCACAGAAGATGGTGAGAACCTCAGCCTCTGTGAAACCACTGTTTAACCGCTGGTTCATCTGTTTCACTACCTGACCCGCTATTGAGGAAAAGCATGTTGAAGAAAAACATTACTATTGATTGTCATTTTAGGAGCTGATTTAAATTTTTTTATTTTACTGTGTTAACCTCAAAGTATTGGTTAAACTGGCCAAAAAAACCCCTAACAAAAATAAATAAATAAATAAATAACTGTGAGGTTTAGGTAAACCAGGCACAGAACAATTTTACATACAGCAATCATAAACGGGTATTTTTAAAAAAAAACATACTGTTTACTGCCGATTAATTAATTAATAATTTAATAGATTGCTTATAATTTGCCTCTATGGGGTAAGGTTAACCTTGATCTTTGACCTCCAAAAATCTAATTTGTGCAAATTTCCTTGAGGTATCAATTTCAAATGAATGGATCATACGAGGCCACACTGACCTTGACCTTTGACCTTCAAAACCTCATCAATTCATCCTTTGAGTCTTTAGGAATTTTAAACACAATTTAGAAAAAAAATCCTCAAAGCGTTCAAGGTATCGCGTTTACAAGAACAGCATACATGAGGCCGCTGTAACCTTGACCTTTGACCTCCAAAATCTAATTGGTTCATCCTTGAGTTAAGGTGGGAGGCATTAAAAATAAATGAATAAATAAAGTTAATCCGTAATAGCGATCTGTGAAACGAGGGCCAGGAAAGAGGTAAATGATTTTATGAATGATTAGTAATTGTACAGGAACGATGGCATTAGGATGACAGAGTCTTCCTGACCTTTACAGTACTCCATAAGGATGAGAACCTCCCACACACTGTCTCCTACTGCGTTGATGGTGGATTCCAGATATCTCACTATGTTCTTATGACCTGACAGCTCTTTCTGTTTAGAATAACAGACAAAAACAAACACCAAAATAGAAGCAGCTCACATTATAAATGCATTAGAAAGAAGGAGGTGTTGATTTTATACAGATTCTGTGACAGTTTCATAAAAATCCATTAACAGATGTGAAAGTTTGGTTGAAATAAGTTGACTGGTTGAGGAGCGGTTGAGGATTACAAGTGTGACGACGCCAATCACGATGACGCAAGAATGCAGATAATGATGCCTATGTATCGCTCCAGCTGCAATAGCAGGCGACACAAAGACTAAATATATACAGTATATAGTACTTGTCTATGGGTTAAAGCAAAGTCGCTGACCAAGTTTGGTTAAATTCCACTGAAAAAACGTGTGAGGCCTGCGAAGGGACTGATGACGACACCAAACATCGACAAGTGATCCTTATGTGCCCCAACCCCTCGTCCATGAACATAATGAAATTCCCTACTTCAGTCGTAAAGTGCAGACGATCACATTGTCATCTAAGAACTAG
Organism: Porochilus rendahli; assembly: GCA_039654305.1. NCBI lineage: Eukaryota > Metazoa > Chordata > Actinopteri > Siluriformes > Plotosidae > Porochilus > Porochilus rendahli. Next base: position 24,592,322 of record JBCNYG010000023.1, on the reverse strand, counting down.
ATACGTTATTTGTAACTCATTAAGTGATCACTGAAGAGGTTCATAGTGTTCGGAGATTGTATCGGGTGCTGTGCAGCGTGCAGCTTACCATGATCGTGACCTCTCGCTTGAAGATGTTCAGATCAGGCACATTATTCACATACATCCTTTTCAGAGCACATCGTACTCCGCTGTGGGTGCGTGCCAAGAACACCATGGAGAAACCCCCTAGGAACACACACACACACACACGAAGCAAACGCAAATGTAAGCTATTAGAAATTCTTGTCACGACAGTACACAAAGCTGATGTCAAAATACAGCCCAGGCACTGTACAGACTGTCCTGTGAGAAACGTCTGAGCTAAGAAATTAGCCTGTCATAGATAAATAAAAAATGTCGTTACTGAAGACAGATCGTCTCCATGCACGGACATCAAGTCCACTCCATTAGACCTGCTAAAATTTCATTGCCTACTCCATATACAGGAAGAAATCCCTAACAAGGAAAGAGGCAACAGAGATGTCAAGTTGACCCCAGGACACTCCAGATCCAATTACTGACTCAGTTCTTAGCAATTTCTTCAGCTATATAGGATGAACCGGGCATCTTTAAAGTACGTATTAACCTCAGTTAATAGGTACACTGGGTTTCATTATCTATCTGAGGGGTTGGCTTGACCAGCAATAAAAGAAACATTATAGAGCAGGACTGACATGTAAGAAATAAACCCAGTGAAACTTACAGGAAATTAATTAATGTGAGAATAGATAGGCAGCAGAGCAGAGTTGTTTATTTATTAAAAACAGCATAAGAATAGAATAGTAAAGTTTCCAAACGCTGCAGTTACACGTGAACATTTAAAGATTTTATTCATCATCTAACTTTTACTTATAGCTTCCAGGTGTTTGCTTACTTCCAAGAAGTATGCTCATAAACTTAAATTGCATCTCCATCAAAAGCAAACCTTAACTGGGTTCAATCCAGAACATAATAGGAACATTTTCAAGGTGGAAAAAGAAGGGGAAAGCGGGACACAACATCCCCTGAGAAAGGAGGTGGAAAAAAAGCTCACGTCAAACCGGAGCTCCTTGCCACCATCTGAAGTGTGAAGCTTTCACACAGTGAGGCCAGTGATGCCAGGAACAGGCAAACGGTGGCAAAGGGATCCGTGCCTCCACAAGGTCTGGCCCATTCAAGGAAGGATGAATGAACCGTAGCAGCATCTGACCTGCCAGCCATTTCTCATTAACACCAAGCTGAGTCACACTGTGGGACCCACAAAGCACAGCCTACAATGGCGTGCTTGTTGCCTAACAAACCCGCTTAGCTGACCTGAATAGGGAACATATTTGGATTGAGAGACAGCAGGACAGACCTGGGAAAAAAGGAGACCCAAAACTGCGGGGGGAGTGTTAATCAAATAGTGTCCGTGAACAGACGCAAATTAGGATATGCTCTAAGGTGGATGTAGGATTATGGATTTAGCTACTGGACAAGGCTTTGTTTAGTACAGACTTTTCGATACTGGAAAACGTATGGCTCAACATGAGTTCAGAACAAAACGCTGCAACCATTCACATCTTGCCACACAAAAGTGCAAAAGTAAGAAAGACAGAATACATTTTCAGAAAATGACATTTTAAGCTAAGGAAGCTAAACGTAACAGTCATCGAAAACGTTCAGAATTAAAGCACTGTGCTGTATGTAATGTGCAAATAAAAATGCCAGCTTTACTGGACTGTCCTCATAAACCAATCAAATTTGCTGTGCCATAAAATTTTAAATGCTCCATTTTATCAAACCTGGTCTTTGCATATTTAATTATGTTAGCCTTAGGATGAAGAAGCCAGACCAGCACAAACCAAACTGCACATCGTATTATTACCCCTCAGGAGATATACTTATCTCTGTACGGTACAGTGAGTAGCTAATCAACTCAGTGAGAGAGTGCAGATACAACACACACACACACACACACACACACACACACACACACACACACACACACACACAAAAAAGAGGTATACGGTGCTCCACCACTAACAGCAAAGAAAAATGTGTCAGGGGTGAAAGAGCAGCTGAATGTTCATTATTCAAACGAAACACTGTGCCTCAGTGTCTGATACATTTCATTGTGCACACACACCACCAAACTAGTTTTTATTTAACTATGATTTAGCCAAAATATCACCACTTAACGTAACACTGATATAGACAGTATATAATGGAGTGATGGAGCAAATAATCAATAATCACAATATTCCCATTATACCACAATGCAGAATTCACCTAGTTCATTTCCCATCACATCTGGAAAGAAACATAACTATTAGAGGCTTAAAGTCTGTCCAACTGGTTTAAACAAAAGTTAGGATAGACATCATGTGCACATACAAGCAGATTGTAGACAGTGTGAACGCCACTGGCACTAAGTGAAATGTTAATGTTCTGTTCTTGGATATAAAAACACTGTAAATTGAGGCTGTTGTGAAAAATGGTTTGGTCTGATACCAAAACTAGAAAAGGAGTCATCAGAAGATGACACACCACACCTGCTGCAGTTTCTTTTATTAATTCAATTGGTTTAGGTTGGTCAGATTACAGCACAGAGTGGTCCGGGTTGACCCTGAATAACTTTTTTAAAAGTGATTCCATCATGGTGTGCATTTTGCAGGTAGTTTTCTTTTTCTTTTTGAAGATGTGAGCTTTCTAAAAACCCACAATGCACAACCAGTACATTCGATCTTTACTGCTAAAGAAACAAACATGAAAATATCTGCTTCGGTAAATTGTCTTGACAAAAAAAAAACAAAAAACAAAAAAAAAAAATTAGATGCACTACACAATACATTATCTAATAATTTGTTTACTATTAGTTCAGTGTTTTTTATTTTCCAGTAATCATTTTGTTCTTCAGTAATCATGTTTACACATTTTTCCACCAATTGTTTTTGTTTTCCTTTTCATTTTAGTAGCATCCAGTGTGAAACTAAAACAGCAAACCAAAAGTCCCAACTGCGCTCTGATTTGGAATCAACAAATAGATAAGTGTGGAAGCTCCCTTAAATTCCACGTAGCCATTGTTAATACATGCAGGCGGTTTGGAAATTCTGCCTGCATTTTCTGTAATTGACAATTACTCATCGTAAGTGAACTACAATTCGCTCGATAAGAAATGCGTGAATAGAAAGCTGAATAAGTTATATGATGGGAATGTTTTATAGAAAAGGAAGTCACCAGCTTCAGGAATTTACAAGAAACCTGGGCACAGCCCTAAAACCAACTTGGAAACAACAACAACAAAAAATTGAAAAAGAAAAAAAAATGGGGGGGGGGGTTTGCACTGAACTGAAATCACAGAAAGTGTATTGTGTAAGACAGCCTTATTTTTGACCTAGACTGGACCGGACTGGATGTCAGTGAAGGTGGGACTGTCAATAAATCTAACAACTTACTAGTGGTAACTAAGCATCATTATATTAACCCTGTCCACACATGCACTGTGTTGAACAGCAGCAGTGACACCACGTTATTCTAATTTCATGAATAAAGCTCATTTTTTGTGCGTGAAGAAATTCCAGGCATGGAAGGGGGGCAGACCTTTATCTGTTTGGCAAGCACGAATGAGGGCAGGCACCGAACCCTCAACTGCCATCCGGGTGCAGCAATGTGTGGCAGCCCACTGTTTATGTGTGAGAGCTCACTTTGGATGGGTTAAAAACAGAAGCGAAATTTCCCTTATGGGATTAATATAGTATAGCAAAATTTAAAACAAAATGTAGGATAGAGCAGGACCTAGAAAATATTCTCATGAACTGTAACTTCAACTGATGTGGAATTGCAATTCTACTGCCTCTGTGGTATGTTCTAACTAAATTGTGAAGGAAAAGTCTTTATATCAGCAAACATCAGGAGCTGTGTGTCATTTTTCCAAATACAGTACGCGGTCACTGAATCCCGAAACCTCACCTCACTAAATATAATGTGAAAGGTGTCTGTAACAGACTGTAAACATTACCATTACTGTGTGCAACTGAATAAAAAAAATATTAACCTGACAAAATACGTGGTGTGTTTGTGAGCAAAGTAGCATTCTGTAGTTCCAGTATACCCACGATGTCTTCCTGAATTATAGAAATTTTTGAATACACTCTACTTTGTAAACTCAAAAGTATGTTGAGGAAAAAAAGAGGCAAAAATTGTTATGGCAACACAATTCACAGGACTACTCCAGGAAAACCCCGCTCTCAGAATCCATCATCCAAAGTCCAAATCCCCTCCCTCACACACACACCCACCCACACAGCTGTTATGTGTCTGTCCATGATCTCACAGGTGAGGAGTCTAGGGATGGCAGGTGGCTTAAGAAAGCCGGGGCACTCTCAGTCCCAGTGGAGCTGCATGGCCGTGGATGGAGTCCATATGCTCCAGGATCGAGTTCTCAATAAAACACTGTACTGTGGATTTTCTTCCCACTCCTCTAAAGCTCTTGCTGTAGACAAAGCACCACATGCCTCATTAAATCTCTGAGAAAAAGGGAGGGTGAGGAGTGTAGAATGGATTTGGGAGAGGGCTTGCTGTCGAAGGACAATGAGGGCAAATTACTGTTTGTACTGTTACTGTTTCCTATACACATAAATACATATTTATTAAGGCAACTGTTATACTATATGTATTCTTAGAACATTGAGCTTGTTTACTAATATAACCAAAAATGAATCGGTATGTCACATCATCACTGCAGTAGCAAAATCTAGGATTCCCAAAGCACAGTTCAGTATAACACGAGAACACAGAGGTGAGAATCATTAGCAGATAGTTTTTAAATTTATAGTTGCCCTGTAAATCATTGCACAATCCCTTCATCTGAAATCCACCAAAATACCCCCGAAGCCCAATTCACAAGGTGCACATCTCAGCAGCAAAGTAAAAGCTGAAGTACGCATTTACCAACAAGTGTGCATGACACAGATTGCGTCACAAGCACAGTCTGTCCATGCATCAACCATGTGGGCTTGAGCAAGTTTACGGAGCATTTGCAAAACCGAGCGGTGGTAGTAGGTCACATGCTCAGCTTATGTGTTGAGGCATCCACAAAATCAGGTATCCTCAGGGGACCCATCCATAAGTGTGTGTCTAAACTGTCTGGAGCTGAATCTGCAGAAGTAAACTTTTGGACTAACAATCAGAAACACTGGGTTAAGTGAGGTAGCATTAGCACCACAGTCACTACGATTGTAAGCGCCCAGCGATTCGCTGATTCCAGTTAGTTAACAATGAAATCATCAGTACAGAAGAAGGAAAACTGGGCAATAAATCAATTCATTTGAATGTTTGGTTTAGGATGATGTGCACAACGAAACTCAAGATTTAAAATATATTTTATATGCATAGGATTTTTAATGTCATTGGTTGTGTATATTCTACATAGCACCTGGCAACCCGGGCAGAATTCTTTCCTTCCTTACGTCTGTGATACGCTCCCCGCCACTCAATGAAGAAAAAAAACAAACAAATAAACACCACAATTTCATTCAGATGATAAATATAATCAACCCTAGATATGAATTTTCAATCCAAAAGTATTTTACCACCGCCCATCTATACAGCACTACACAAACATGCCTTAAGCTTTTTCTTGCCAGTTTATTTAATAAGTAATAATAATAAATAACATTTTTCTGCTGTTATTAAGTAAAAGGGTAAAAATACATAAGCTTTTTTTACAGAACAAACACTAGATTGGGACAGATTGCCGAAGCAGAATATTTATGCTTGATATCCAGGCAACCAAGCTTCCTTCTTGACAAAAATACAATCTAATTTGTATCTGACTTATGAGGTGTGACCCTTGCTAAGCCCCAAGATAGCTGGATAGTGAAGTTCAGAAAGTGTTTCATAAAACTTGAGGCATTTTCACCCATTAACACTAAATTCAAATCAACATTCAAATAAACTTCTGAGTATCTATTTTCGACTGGAGGACCCGAGGACACTCGGAACATGTGCAGTGTTGCCTCATCATTCAGCCCTATGGTTAGCAAAACATTAATGTTTAAGTTAAGACACAGATGTTGAGACTTGATCCATGAGAACTTGTGGTAGAAGAGTCATTCATGCTAAACATGGCTGATACACCAAACGTTGAAAATGAAGCCTGAACCCGACTACCTATTTCACCCCAGCACAGAAATACAACTACTCCGGGGGGAAAATCTGACGTTTCAGTCTCTAATAACCCTAAATGCCAAATTAGAAAAAACAGCACCTGAGAAGAACAAAAAAAATAAATGAAAAATTGAAGAAAACATGAAGAAAGGTGATTTACGTCTTGTTGTGTCAAGAGACAACAAAGTACTGTCACACATTTAAGTGGATGATCTATCACTAACCCATGACAGTCACTCTGCTGTTTCACTGCAGAAACGAAAATAGATACACAAACACAGTGAATTTTAATGGCCATGTCACATTTTATTCAAGGATCCTAGGCCAGAATTATAGCCATTTTTAATACAGTCCCTCTATATTTACAGCCTCAAAAGTAATTCAACAACTGACCAACAGTTTCATGGACAGTTAGTCTGTTTCAATTTGGTACATTCATAAATAGCAGAAATACCCCAGCAAGCGTGGCAACACCAAAAGACCCTACAAAACTAGTAAAAAGATGGTCACAGAATCCTTTCCTTGGTGAATGAAAATACCATCACATCAAGTTAAGTTCTGAACAATTTTGTGTAGACATGCCCATCGTTGTCAAAATCTACAATCAAGGCACACCTTCATGAATGCAAATTCAGAGGGCTTACCTCAGGATGCAAGCCACTGAAAACACTCAGGAACAGAAAAGCCAGATAAGACTTAGCTAAAAAGCCTGACCAGTTCTGGAACAAAGAAAACATGCACCTAAAGTCATCTCTGCTTTAGGAACGTCCCCTAGATGTCCACACAGCCAGAATCAGAGGCTAAGAATCAGAGTGGCCTAACCAAGAGAAATCTGTTTTTTAGAAAAATCATATGAAAGCTTATGATGAAAATAAAAATATCTGGATAATGCTCACATTATGATTTAAAGTCATAAGGAAGATGAAGGAACCATTCTGGCATGCACGGACCATATCCACATCTGTTAACATATGACCAACCAATGCACACTTCATCACTTCAATAAACTCCCAACCAACTCTGAGCCAGCAAAGCGGATCAGAACATCTACAAAACCAGTTGTCTAGTAATATAATTTCTTTCTTTCTTATATATATATATATATAAGAACACACACACACACATTATATATATATATATATATAATGTGTGTGTGTGTGTG
>JBCNYG010000023.1:24521164-24534777 GCA_039654305.1 Porochilus rendahli | reverse complement strand
TCTCTGTGCTTGCATGGGTTTCCTCCAGGTACTCTGGTTTCCTCCCACAGTCACCAGTCCAGCAGGTGTGATTTATGCCGTGTTAAATAACTGCAGAAAACCTGATTTTGATATCTAATTATCATATATGATATCTCAGCTCATTTGACACTGGGCAAAGATAGGGTACACCTTAAACAGCTTGCCAGACCATCGCAGGGCCAACATACACACAACCATTCACACGCACACCTAAGGGCAATTTTAAATTAATGACAGATTTAATAATCACTGTAAATTACCCGGTTTAGATAATCTGACTGTGTCTGACTCTGTATCTCAATCTGTATATTCAGTGCATGACAGTGTTAACACACCCCTGAATTTAGCGTGTGTCTTAAACTCAATCACTAGCCGTCCATCTTCTTTGATGAAGATCCTGATGATTTGCAGTCTGGCCGAGAGCACACTGTCTGTCTGAATGCCTGCAGGAGAGCGAACAAGAACAGATACATCAGTCTTCAGCAGGTGGACATGGATTAACTGCTTAGCTGAATATATATAGAGCAGAGTATTTATATAATTATAAAGTGGGCCTGACGGAGATACGATCCAGCCCTGAGACAATTCAAATTGTCTCAAATTGGAATAATCTGTATTAAAGTGAATGAGGTGAGGTTTTTAAACGTTTTTTTAAAGTAGCGGTGCCACTACTGCCACTACTATATTATTACTACTACACACACCTGTCCTCCATAGCACAGTATCATAAAAGAAGGAGAACTCCATCTCTGTGTGGTGCTCAAGGGAGGCCCAGCCTCGAGGCGCTGTCACGTAGATGTAGGACACATAGAGAGGAACCTGCACTGTTAGAAAGGACTGGGCCGAGTCTCTCACCTGTTCAAACAAACAAAGATGACACAATTATGCATCACAGTCATAAGTCTGAAGTGCATAACTGTTTTAGTATATCATAAGCAAAATAGCACAATAAAATTAGATGTTTATGGTTTATTTCTTACATTTTATTTATCAAGCTCCAAGCACATGCATGATCAGGTTAAGAAGAGCTGTGTAAAATTTTCCATTTAGCTGGTTTAATAAGTGTAAGTATATGCTACAGGCAAACGCAAAGAAAAGCAAACTAAAATAAAGTTTATATCTGCTTTTTTTTAACCATGACAGAGGCAGGTCATGGTTAAAAAAAGCTAACCGCTTCATAGCTAACAGCACCTTTTGACCCTACTTGTAAATTAATCATGTACAAGTATGGCTAACCTGGAAGTCAGCAGTGACCGAACCCCCACATACGTCGATCAGTTCAGTCATATCGTAGTAAGCATCGAAAGTCCAAATGCAGCTCTTTAGATTGAGATGCTTGTACAGCTGGATGGTTCTGGGCTCACGGATATTGGGGTTGAACTGGTAGGGACGATCATAGCCAGGACCCAAGGATATGCTATCATAGGATACATCATCCAGAAAGCCAGTTTCTAGAAAGCAGAATAGTTGAGTAAGAAACACACCAAAATATGAAGGCCATGTGAGTTTCCAATGAGTAAAAATGTGAAAACTCTAAGTTTGACTCAGCAAGAGTTTCATTGAATGCCTTTTGGGCTGTAAGAGGTCCCTGTAGGAAAAGCAGCTTACCAGAGACTCCTTGTAGGTCTTTGAGGGTAACTAGGTTGGAGCAAATATGCTGCTGGCGGTAAATGGACTCGGACAGCAGGAAGTGCAGATTGTGTATGGGCATAGTCGACACCAGAGGTAACATTCCATCCTGGTGAGGGATCTGCACTGAAATGTGGATCCTGTAGGGTAAATCAGATCTGTGGTTAATCATGCTTGTGAACAATTAGCACCTGAAAGTCTATATTTTGAGTATATTTTTGGTTAAACTTGACCTTTATTTACACACCTGTTGGGATGCTCTTTGTGTTTGACGTCCAGGTATTTTAATGTGGCAATAAAGGACTGAGCTTGGAAGCCACGGGCAGTTCCAGTGGTCACTGGGGTGTGGCATATGGAGGCTTCTGTTCCGATGGTGACGATGTTGCTCCTAAGTGGTGTACCCAAGTGCCCAGCCTTGTCCCGTGCCTGAGCCACACAGCGCACATGGAAGCGCCGACTGAAGTATATACTGTCCAGGACCTGTGTGTGTGCAAGGATAATTCAGGTTAAATATAATATTATTTGCAAATTCTACAAAAAAATTTAATAAAATTCAAACATGAGCCTGTATAACCCTGTCTCATAGGATCATGAAAAATCGGCATTAACCTTCTGGATAATATGTAACGTTTTGCAATCTGTTGATGAAAAGCATTTTTAAAAAGCCTTAAAGACAAACCATATGATTGACGGTTGTATAAGGTGTGTTGTCCGTGACTGTCTCAAAAGGAGACCTGGATCCACTGCTGTCAGTGGGTGCTGCCACTTCCCAACTGAAGTGAATGGAGGTCTGGTTGATGCCGGCTTCCTCACAGCGCTCCCTCATTACTGAATACTTGGGATAATGGGCATCACATGGAGTCACACAGATCAGAGGGTAACCTGGAGATGGTGATTTCTTACTGTTCTCCTTTGTCACCTCCTGGACATAGTCATAGTCTGACAGCGACACAACCTGCATAAGAATGAGAATAAAATGTTTTAATATTATAAGAATGCTCAAATGTTCTTACAAATCATTTTGTAGGGAAAGGTTTTCATATTGAAATGAACTGGCTGTCGCTTAAATAGAAGAACACCCCTGCATTATCAGAAGAGGCAAATCCCCCTAAATAATATTGTTAGGTAAAAAAGGGCACACGCCTTTTCTTTTCTTTCCTTTCTGTAAACCAAGGAGCACATGTAGAAATCAGAGACTCTGTGCCTGTGTAGATTGAATCTATTGTAATGAGCCACGCCTCTACTGTAACTAGCCACACCTCTTTTGGAGACTATGCAGTAACTTGCCTTTCCTGTGTGAACTGCATGTAGCACTTTCTGTGAACCGACCAATCCTTAGTTTCCTTACAAAGATATATTAAAATAAATACCAAAACTTGTGCAAAGAAAGTTGAGAGCATTGTTGACCACAAGCCTGTGTGCTGTGTTACTATGTTCTCCTCAGGCCTCATGAGGCAAAGTAATGTCTGAGCGGGGTTGGAGGAAACCTAAAACAGAGTATGTAAGAATTTCTTTGGTTTTGTTTGCATTAAAATGCAATCATCTCTTTTTCTAGTTATTTTGTGTATTTTGTCGGCGGCTCAGTGGAATAGTGGTTATCAAGTCTGCCTCACAGCAAGAAGGTCCTGGGTTCAATTCCCAGCTTGGTGTTTTTGTGTGGAGTTTGCATGTTCTCCTCGTGCTTGTGTGGGTTTCCTCCGGATACTCCGGTTTCCTCCCACCGTCCAAAAACATTAGGATTAAGCGGCTTAGAAAATTGAATGAATGAAAATTAAAAGTTAAAAGCTAACAAATATGGGTGCAGCATACACTGGGAACTGGCAATAACGTAAATCATAAAGAAACAAAAAAGTTAAATATATAAAGACGGTGAATAACAACCTGAACAACACAATAATTGAATGGTGTGAAAATCTAGGCTTACAATTGGAGGAGCCGGAAGGATAAGACTTCCTGCAGCTTCCTGATCAAGAATAGTGACTGTTGCCATGGTAACGTCTCCAAGGACAGCTTCCACTGGGTCATCAGGGCCAAGAACCAGTGAGAAAGATTCATGCCACTCCCGCTCCTCATTGGACAAGATTTCAACCTTGAAGAGAATGTGATCCATACCTGGGAAACAATTGAAGGGAGACATTTTAAGGCCACGGAATACTATAGAGGATGTCAACACAAAAGTTCACTGATGATACTTTTGACTAACCAGGGCTGAATTTGAGAACACGACTCTTGGGGTTATAGTCTATTCCGGATTGGGCTGATCCGTCCCTGGTGCTGCAGCGGATCTTGGAGGTGCGATCCAGGTCTCCTTTCCTGATGACTTTAATATTTAGGACTTCAATGCCGTCTGGACCAGGAGGCTCTCGTACTTGGTAAGAAGCTTGTTCAAACTCAATCGTTGGGGCTGTTTTGTAACATTACAGAAAATGTATCAACCCCTTTTGAAGGAGCAGATTGGTAAATTTAACAGTTTTATGATATACAGTAAAAATTAACAGCTATCACCAAGCAGCATTACGCCAATTATACTATTACTTCATGTTACATCATGCCTCACCAATGTGAATAATAGATACCATCAGTGTACATGTCAAAACTTTTCCCTGAAAAAACACTGATGTGACTAAAATAAGTTGAATAATGAGAACCAAGTCGCCTTGTTCTAATTTGTACAACATTCTGCATTTCCAAAAACAGATCAAGTAAGGCCAAAATTTAAGAGCTTTTGATGCAGATTCCAGAGATGACAGATGTCTAGAAAAGCAGAGTGGCACAGTGTCGGGAGGAAAATCCGCATACCGAGTGCGACGGAAAACCTTACCGTCCTCATCATTAGTGATGGTCACAGTGACAATGTCATTCACTCCGATCATGGCTCCACTCCAGTGATCCCCCTGTGGTGTCCCTAAGTGGATCTGAAACTCTTCCTCAGGTTCAAACACTGAGTCATCATTAATGTGCACTGTGCAATTCTTCACCTGTAGAGAGAACGGTCCAAGCTTAGTGCATTGCACTGCAAAGTCAACTAGAAGATTTTCTAAAACATCTACAACATGATGTACTCAGAGTAATAACTTAAAAAAGCTCAATGTTTTCGCCTATTTGCTATTTATTGTAATAAGATTATTACTTAATACATCGCACCAGAGCTTCTTCTTTCTTGTTTCTTTTTTTACTTACTGTTTCCTTTATGCACGAGTTTGTTAGTTTTCTCTTTTTAGCCTGACCTACTTGTTACATGGTGCCACCAGGCATGTGCAATGCATGATTTCTGTGGGACCCAGAAAAGTCAGTGTAGGTACTTTGCTCTGGTAATGTTGTGGTCGACTAGGGCATGGTTTAATGTGTATATTTCCTTGTTTTTCTGTCCCATTTTTCTCTGGTTGGCGGTTGTGGGATGGCTGTGGAACCAATCTTGGGATTCGGATCCCTCAGGCCCTCCTGTGTCTTCCTGCTCGCAATTCAGTGTACCTGTTGTTCTCTTTGGTGTCCGGGCTGCTCTGTTCTTTATGCAGCAGTGATTCTGTGCTAAAGTTTTAGATTTCGCCAAGTGTCAGCAGAGATGGGTGCCAGCCTCCCCCTCAACCCTAATTAGGAGTAAATGGTTCAGAAAATGAATTCATTTGCCGAACTGCTTATATTACTATTGGTTTAGGAACTGCTTTATCTTTCCATACATACACTCTTACTGAGCCCAGGACTCGAACCCAGGACCTTCTTGCTGTATTCATTCATTTATTTTCTGAACCGCTTGATCCTAACCCATCCCAGCCGACTCTGGGCGAGGGCAGAGTACACCCTGGACAGCTCGCCAGGCCATCGCAGGGCAGAAACACGCTGATGAAACTCAGCAATGGTTCTTTTACATGCCTCTCACCATAGACAGTGAGAGAAATGGCCAGCATTAGATAACCCAGTTAGCTGCATTGTGGGGACAGCAGTAACAACCCATTGATAGTGGGGCTTGACACCCCAACCTTGCTGTATTATTATTATTATTATTATTATTATTATTATTATTATTATTATTATTATTATTATCATTATTACTAATATCATTATTACATTTAAAATAAGTAAATTAAAGTAAGATAAGTAATACTGCTGCATTAATATACACAAATTGGTTTAAGTTCTATAATTGGATGTGTTTTAAAAAAAAGTCTCTGATGTTTCTCATTGAAATTACATGCATATATAAGTAGCTTAAAGCGTCACCTTCTCTCCTTTGAGGAAAACCACACGAGAGACATCAGCGTTCCTCCTCTCCTCAAAGTCATCCATCACCATGGCAGACATGGTGCGTGTGAAACACCGCACTGAAGATTTGTAAGTCAGATCGCCTGTCCGGACAACGGGGATGTTCAGAACGCCATCTTTCTCCTTGACCGTATATGCCACCTTCTCAAACTGCATGCTGGGAACTAAAAAACAATAGTTGCTTAATATAAATTATGTACATATACATATATAACATATAATATATAATACATATCATGTAGTAAAATATATAATATATATATTACATTATACATTATATAATAATACTATAAATTGAGGACACTTTCAAAGACAGTGACGTGGAATGTGAATGATTAGTAATATCACATACGGTCTTGTGTGCTGTCAATAATATAAACAGGAGCCTCATGAGGTTCTACAAGAACAGCGCCATTCGGAGAGCTGAGGAAGACGATGAATGACTCCTTTCCTTCTATGGTGGGGTTCTGGATATCATCCATGATGGTCAAACTACAAGTCTGGAGAGATGTTGGATATGTTTAGGTGTATATTTTCCCATCAGTGCACTTTTTGTGTAAAAATCTCATGCCCTTGTGCTGTAATACCTCTTCAGTCTTGCCAGGCTTGAAGTTGACTTTCTTTGAGCTGGGAATGTAGTCCACTCCAGGAGTGGCCGAGTCTTGGTCAGCTGGACGGGTAGCGCACCACACTGATGCAGTGGAGGAAAGGTCACTGCCCTGACGCAACACTGGGATCTCAATTGTGCCTATAGGAAGTACAGTATATTTTTAATAATTATTAATGTTAAAAAGATTATCCACTATGTCTACTGGATAAAAAGAAGGACTAGCTAACAAGTAAGCCTATGACTATGACTACCAACTAAACAGCTAATTTAATAATATAAATTAAAATAAATATTAATATAAAAAACAAAACTACAGACCTACATCCTCGCTGAAGCTAAAGGACGCGTTTCCCAGGAACACAGTGGAGGCGTCATTGGGGCCATCGATAATTACTTTCGCCACTGTGATGTCCCCCATTCGGGCATTATCGGAGGCATCCGACAGAACCAACTCAAACTCCTCGGACGGCTCATACTCGCTGTCGTCGATCAGTGTGACGTCACAAGTGGACATGCTGACCCCAGGGCCCATCACCACACGGTTTTCTGAGCTCATGCTGCGACTCTTATAATCCGAGCCTGATTCCAGGGCGTGGACGCTGCTGCCTTGTGCTGTCCTGGCAATGGTGTAGCAAAGTGCAGAAACGGTGCTGCTGGTGTCACCTGAGAGACGAACGAAAGCACATCGAGAAGATCAAGCAGATTGTGACATGGAGAGTCAAAATCAATCAAAATCAAAAAATATAATCCTGCAAATATTTCAGTACCATTTTAACCAGTTTATGCATCTGAAAATGACTATAAGTAGAATTAAACTACTAATAGAATATGATTGAAATACACTGTACTACAAATAAGTGTATGCCTAATATACACTATAACAAATCCACAAAATTGGTGTACTGTACTGACCCCTGCTTGTCTGATAGAACATTTATATGATGAACAGAAAAAGGGATTATGCAAGAAGGTATGACATGCACCTTTTCTCTCAATGGGAACGAAGATAAAGCCGCTGCTCTCGTTGATGTGGTAAGTTTTTTTGTCAAACTGCAGCGTGGGCTCGTCCTCTGTGTCATTGATGTTCACTTTGGCACGGGTCACCTGACCCAGCAGAGCATACACGGGCATGCTCAGCTCCACTGTAAAGCTCTCAATGTTTTCGAACACCTGGTCGTCATTGATGATGATGGTACACACTTTGGTGTCTTCACGCTCGTCAAACTGAACCTGTAGAATCAGAATGTTTACAATATATTTTTTTATCGTAAACAACAAG
The DNA here is from genome assembly GCA_039654305.1 of Porochilus rendahli. Lineage (NCBI taxonomy): Eukaryota > Metazoa > Chordata > Actinopteri > Siluriformes > Plotosidae > Porochilus > Porochilus rendahli. The sequence goes on along the minus strand of JBCNYG010000023.1, from coordinate 24,526,978 downwards.
GCTGGTGCTGCACTTATGCAATAAGCTGCCAGCAATGGATATTTTCACTGATAAATAAAAATGAAAATACCGTATGTGCCATTCTATTAGGTTTACGTTGATATTTAGTTTAGTTCAAGTTTGTACCTGTCCTGCGTGCTCAACATAGTCATGTTTGCCAGGCTGAGAACCGGCAGTGGAGGTAGAGGTGGCGGTTCCCTGCTCGGTGCGGCACAACACAATGGCATATTGGTTCAGATTTCCTGTCCTCTTTACCGTCACTGCCACAGTGCCCGCCTTCTCACTCACATTATAGCTGTAAACCACACATTATTCATAACCGATCAGTCAATAACACCGCCAGGTATTTTCCATTAAACTCAAATAAATACACTATTATACTGACATGTCACTTAAACCTTCCAGGAGAATAAATCTCTAAACGCAAGAGCTGTGAATGCTTATAACATTTAACTTAACACTTCTTATAAAGCATATATTCATAAATTTGTAGTTACTGTTTGTGTGTTTTTATAAACTCTAATAATGCCCCATAAAGCTCTAATAATGTTTTTTTAAGTTGCAGTGGGGGCATGGTGGAAGGGTGCTAGATTACTGATCCGAAGGTCGGGGGTTCAATTTTGGTAAGAATCAATGCCGTTATAATATAACAAAAAAAAAAATTAATAATATTAATCTCATAATGGGTGAAATAAAGAAACAAAAATAATACATCTGTGTATAAAGGACCAGAAGCTTTGATGCCGGACCAAAGTTTCATACATAAATTTGGGAAATCTAGTTTTTTTTGGAAGTGTGGTAGTACAACACACCCAGCAGGGGGTGCTGTGTACTTAATTTTTATAGATTGGCAGAGGTTTGTGCTCTCTGATTGCTCTTGGGGTTTTTTTAGCATATAATTACAGCTTTATAAGCATTATTACAGTTTACAAAAAATGAAAAGTAACTTTGCAAACATACAAAGAATTTTAATTATACTTATAATCATTTATAAATGTGTGTGTCCTAGAAAACAACAGTGTTTCTTCCATGAGGTCTGGACTAATATTCACCTGCTGTGCTCGAAGCTAATGAGGGACCACTGAATGTGAAACACATTGTCACTAACAGTATTGGGCTTGCTGTCTTTCACTAGGAATTTGAAGGTGTCCATGGTCTCCTGGACGCCATCATCATTGAGAACATAGCGAATGAGACCAAGGTTGACATCGGCTGTGGAAAAAAACAACATAAAAACAACATATTGCTGAAAATACTGATTAAGACCTTTTGTTAAGCTGAACATCAGTGAAAACAAACATAAATTTATTTCAAGTTGCATGAAAATGTAAGAGAAATCTCAGTAAAAATATACTCATAGACAAACCTGACTAAAGTGAGTACAAGTCTTGAGTGTTACCTTGTGTAAAAGAGGTAATGGGGATTCCTGGCTTCAGCTTGCTCTCCACAAAACCATGCTTGGGTCCAGTTGTAATCTCATAAGTCAGTTGACCATCATCTGTGTCTGGGTCGATGGTGAGGAGTTCCTTCTTTGAGATCAGGTTTGTTGCCTAGAACCCATTTTAGAATGATTTTTAAATATTTATTCTATTACAGTAATCAGTACCAACAGTAGAACAACGAACTGTCCCATGTGGACTATGTTGGTAATAAGTGTCCAAAAAGTCATTGTGTAATGTACTATACAGCCAGCTGGGGGCAGCAGAGTGCTAGTTACAAAGTCCATTTATTGTTTCTAAAAATGAGTACAAATGTATGTATGCACCTCTATCGTTTTAGGGTGCTCATTATGCTCACATACACGATTCTAAGACATTAAAATGCACCGTGGTTGCATCAGATAACTAATACAGCAATCTAGAACATTATTCGTCCAAATAATAATTTAAACGGAATGTCGTTTTGCATGATAAATGCATATGTCAACAAGAAGTGGAAAAATATTACAACTGAGAGAATATTTAAAAGCTGTAGAAAGGATATGAAACAGGGGGCGGGGAGGGGTGGGGGTGTTTTATGATGAAAGCTTTCATTTTTGACACAACAGTTACAAAAGGTTGCCAGGTTTGAAAGAAGAGCTTGCTTGACCCTTTAATAAAACTCCGTATTTTTTCTAAGGGTTATTAAAAACTTTTGACAACAATTTAGAAAAAAAGTGTGTTCCAGTGGTCAAGAAGTGCTGTCTTTTATTTTTTTAATGATGGGTTGTCTGTTTTGCTCCATCTAGTCATGTCTTACCCTGTTGTCCATATACTCCAGCCACTGCAACCCCAGATTAGTGACAATGCGAGGGGTTCCATCATCAACAGGTAGGATGTCGATCTTAAACTTCTGAGGTGCAGCTGTAACCAACTGCAACAATTGAACACCAAATCAAAATTCACCATGATTATAAAATCCACTGCACCATTTGCAAGCTATAATAAATTCTTCTCATAATTTGCTTTAATTAGTGACAGTGCTAATGAAAAACAAAATACACGTCACACATTATATTCCTTCATATCCTGAAACCGCACACAGAAGGTTCTTTTTCTTAGACTTGAGGCTCTCAGATTGAATGACATCACAGCAGGGCTGCTATTATGTTAAGTCTATGAGGAAAGGTGTTTTATTGAACCATGAGCTTTACTGACAACATGCCAACATAGACCCCAAAGTGAGAAAAGCTACTGCTGAGAGGGAGACAAGAACCGATCATGAATGAGTGTGAGAACAAAGGGGGGGAATGATCCTGCCAGTTGAGGATCTAAATACAGAAAGTACACAAAAGTGTATTTTTTTATAAAAATTATAATAAAAAAAAACATTCAAGGGAAGAAATTTTGATCATCCAGCACACTAACCTCTTTTCCATCTTCTTCTAAGATGAAGAACATGTTGGTCCCATCGCTGACAGTAAAAGTAAAGCGGTCTTTCAGGGAGTTGCTGCCATCGTGATGATAACTGATGCGGTTCTGATAAATGTCGTCCATGGTGAAGGTGTTGGTTTGCCGGTAGTGCTGACCGTTGCTGGTGCGCTCGATGGTGCCATGACGAGGAGCCTGAACGATGATAAACGTGATCAGGTCCTCCTATGAGTGAATGTGAGACAGACAGAGAGGAAAAGGTCAAAAAAAAAAAAAACAATACAATTACAAAGGCAATCAGAAGTCGGCTTTCATCGCGTTGCTCGGGATAACAAATTATCATTTTTTTTTTTACACTAAAGAGGTTTGCAAAAGGCATTTTTATTACTGGTTTATTTTTGGGTGGCATGGTGGTATAGTCCTGGGTTTGAGTCTCGGGTTCGGTGAGGGTGTTTCTGTGCAGTTAGCTTGTTCTCCTTGTCCTTGAGTGGGTTTTCTCCAGTTTCCTCCCACAGTCCAAAGTCATGCACCTTAGGCTATCTAGCTGTTCCGCATTGCCCCTAGGGGTGAGTGTGAATGGTTGTGTGTGTGTTGGCAATGGCAATGGCAATGGCAATGGATTGGCGAGCTGTTCAGGGTGTACATTGCCTTCTTCGGCAATGGTTGGTTGAGATAGGCTCCGGCCTCCCCACAACCCTAGTAGAATTAAGCGTTTCGGCAAACGAACTAATTAATAGACCATCGTGTAAGTCCCTTACATTGTTTTCATGTGATATGCAGGAGGAAAGAGTTAAAGTACAATCCAGAATGTAAAGACTGTGTACAGAGAAGCTTTACCTCGGTGTCTGTATCACTGGCCTTGAGCTCAAACTCGGTGATGGTTTTCCTTACTCCTTCCTGCACCCTCATTGCTGACATGACCAACATGGGCAAAGAATCGTCCACTGGCCGGATGGTAATGTAGAACGTTTGTGAGATCTGTAACACATTTTAATGTCTATTGTGAGTTATTTTTAATATATTAATACATGCCAGAGACTGTTTTCACTGTGTAACGTTGCTCAATAAGAGAGATGTCAAATCTCTTATTAGTAAAAAAATAATAAAAATAATAATAATGAGCATTTCCCAGATGTTCAGTCCACTTCACAGTAATCAAACATTCAAATCCGAAACCAGTTTGAGGTTTTGATAATCTACCTACTTAGATTTTTTTAGCAATACCAATGTTGGTGGGTATATCAATTGCTTTAAAATACAGCTTATGATGTTGCTCTCAACAGCCCAGCGGTGGCTTTGCTTGTGATGGCACTGTTCTAGGCCCTATTATATTTGAATGCTGTTCACCTTGCAGTAGTTGAATAAGATATAAACGCGCCTTCATTCATTCTCTCTCTTTATCTCTTTGCGTTCACCTTCACACATCTACAAACATACACACTACTCCATATGCATATTCATATATTTATGTAATATTTTCATATTATTTTCAACATATTTAAACGTGGAGTTTAAGTAAACTTTAAGTGTGTTGGCCTTATTTTGTGATGTGGCTACAGCCGGACATCACAGTGAATACAACAGTTGGAGGCAGAGCAAAACTAAAAATATCCCCAAACTTTTTCTTTCATTTTCCAGGATGAGTTTCCCAGAATCGACTCCCACAAGGTTTCCAATCCGCCTCCAAAGGGAGATGGAGTTATGCTATGAATTATTCTGTGTAATATTTTTGGATGTAGACTCATATCTTTTTAAAACCAAAGGCTTGTTGAAGCAATTTTTCCCCCTCAAATATATACCACTGTATCATCCTCACTTATTACCCCCAAATTAATCAGCGATATGCACACAGGTTGCTCGTAAAGCAAAGGTTATTACAGGATTGTCATGCTGGGCTCAGCTCTTTCTGGATACGGCGGATATTTTAAGTCAATTTGTAATGAGTCCGGTTTGCCACATTAACTGTGATTAAAAAAAACCCTGTTGTGATTGCTAAAATATCTTAAATGTAGTTATCTCACACTTCTTATTAGAATATTACAACATGCAAACATGTAAGATTAAACCTATTTTTAAACTGGAACCAACTTATTAGAAGATTATACGCCAAATAAAACATGAAAAGACAATTTCACTAGTATTAAATAATTTTCTCCATAAATTATGTTTACTTCTTGTATTTGTTTGCTAATCGATTTTTGCAGTAGTGATCCACCTAAAATGTGCTTCATTGGACTGTTTGGAATGAAAAGCATGACCTATACTAGAGAAAAATTAACAAAGATGATGTGAGGTTTGCAATTTTAATGATTTTGGCAGTGAGAAGTCATGAAAATATACATCCTACCTAAGTGAATGAACGTACAAGCGATACTGGGCATGAGCTACAAAAGCTATGTGCAGGTTCCTTCTCTGCCTGTTCGCTATACAAACACATAGCTGGATACAATGACCAGAAATAACACTTTATCGTTGCCGGATGAAGCCAGGATTCAAAATCAATCTGTCTTTTGTCTATATTGAGACATTCTGAAAGTTTAGTGCTGATACGTGACTCGTTTTTTAAATTATCCTGCTGAAACCACCAGGTTGGAAGCGGGCGGAGAAAAAAAAAACATCAGTAAAACCAATACAACCTCAAGTCAAGAACCATGGTATAATATGTGTATGTGCTTGGGGTCTATATACTGTAAACATTTTTAAAACTCTATGAGTCTATTTATATTAACATAAATTTTAAAAGCACCAAAAGTGGAATGTCCGACAGCTGGGCTTTCTGAAAGGGTGACACCACGCCCCCAAACCACTGTGCTTGCATGGGTTTCCTCCAGGAACTCCAGTTTCATCCACACAAGCACAGTAGGCTGATTGGCTGTTCCAAACTGCCCCTAGATGTGTGTGTGTGTGTGTGTGTGTGTGTGTGTGTGTGTGTGTGTGTGTGTGTGTGTGTGTGTGTGTGTGTGTG
>JBCNYG010000023.1:24366115-24380505 GCA_039654305.1 Porochilus rendahli | reverse complement strand
TAATATATACATTGTACTGCACCCTTTATGTAGCTACTAATTTTTATAGATGCTTGAGTAGATTATTTAAATTTGCTATATATTTATACATGGTATAGACACGTGATATATTCCCACATGTTGGTGGTTTGTGTATAATGAAGTTACACAGTATGGGGTTGAAATCACAGACGATGCTCACCATGCAGTGTTTCCGGGACGCTCTTCCCTGTCGTCTTAATCCTCTTCACTGAAGCATGACCCCAAATCTACCCCCCATGGCTTCAAACGCGAATAAATCATTCCCCAAATCATGTTCATCAATGTCAGGTCCACTGATATCGCTCCAGTGGCCGTTAAATAGACTAGAACCTGACGAAGACTCCAAGGCTGCACGCTTGCACGCTGTTGACAAACCAGTGAGACAAGTTTCTGATGTAGCAGGTCACATCACCACATTTGCTGCGTTTTGAAGAGCTAATGCTGCTCACTCAAAAAAACCCTACATTTATTTCTTTTTTATCTACATACTTTCTTGTTCTAATGATTTCAACGTCCCTTACCCCACCTCCTCGAAAAAAAGATAACTTTGGGTCATGTAGGAGTATTTTAGTTAGCTTCAAATCACAGAACCCCAAATACTGCTGACTATAATCCTTCTCCCATTCAGTTTCTCCATGATGAGTAAGAGGCACAGACAATATCAAGGTCACATTTCTATACACCTTAAAACAAAACAAAACAAAACAAAACAAACAAACAAACAAACAAAAAAAAACATAAAAAGAAAAATAGCTTTGAAATTTTGGTGGGGCATTTAGTTTTGCCTTGAACTTGGTAATAATGCCTGTATTGTGCTGTTATAGAAAACTAATGTAATTCTTTGACACTTTGGTGTAAACTCTTTATATTTAATTTAATTAAACACAAATACATCATTTGGAATTTTTAAAATAATGCATTAGATTATTTTTATTCTAAAATAAATTGTGCCATAAAGACTCACAAATCAAACTTGGGTGGTTTTAGATTAGCACAGCTTCACTGGGATTCAGCGGGATGCATGAATAAAGTTGGGAGTGAGAGGTTTTAATGTTTATGTGGGCGAGTAATCAGGCAAGAAGCTCCCGTGACAAATAAAGACAAATTTGCTCATTAAAGACCAGACATTTTACCAATTTTCAGACATTTATTTTTTATTTCGGACACCAGTGGAGCACCAAAGTATGATTCCTAATCTAAAAAACGTCACAGAGCTTCAGGAAGTTGCTTCCCTACCCCACTAAATGCTAATTTATAATGCTGTTTGGTTTCCTCCTCCCATTTAAGTTCTCTACCGCTCTCTGTGCCTACCCTGCTCTGAAAACTTTGATGTACATCATTATTTAACACTCTGGCATCTTCTAACATTCTTCTAACAAAACTATTCAACACTGTAACGACATTTATGGGTCAAAAAAGTGAAAAAAATCTATTTCCCCTTCAAAATGAACATCAATAATCCATTTACACACTTTTTGTCTTATATCACTCTTTCACTCATTTGCTGAACCGATTAATCTCATCAGGGTCGATGGGAGGCTGGAGCCTATCTCAGCTAACTCTGGGTGAAGGCGGGGAACACCCTAAACAGCTCAACAGACCATCACAGGGCCAATATGCACACAAACATGCACACGCACATCCACACCTTGGGGCAATTTTAAAAAACCAGTTCCAAATTGCACGCTGTGGACTATGGGAGGAAAGTACACGATAAAAAAAAAAACAAAAAAACAAAACGCAAGTATGGGGACAACATGCAAACTCCACACAGAAACAACTCCCGGGACTCGAACCCAGGACCGTCTTGCAGTGAAGTGGATGTGCTAACCACTACGACCTTTGGTTACAGCCACACCCTTTAGATTTAATTCTGAACAAAGAATAAATAAACAAAAAAATGCATTTTAAAATTCAGACAGTCTCCTCAGCCCAGAGTTCAGCATTCAAATTAGCACAAAGAACAATCAAAGGACATTTCTTTACTTTTAAAGAGGAAGTCATCAAAGGGCTTTTCTAAAAACAACAATACTAATAATTGGGCATGCATTGCCAAGGAAAGCATGCCAACAATGCTACCTCATCTCCTCTCAAGCCAGTCAGTGAACAGTGTGTATTTGTGCTGTGCATGAACAAAGCACCCCTCTTTGCTGATTGGTTAGACTTGTGTTGGGAATCTCACATCAAGCCACACCTCCTGGTGTCTCCTCTACAGAGTCAGTGCTGTGTGCAAACACACATCTATTTCAGAACTTTTGCAACAGCTGTGGCCTAATGGTTAGAGAAGTGGGTTTTCCAGAACTGGCAGGAAAAATATGTGGGCAGTGAGGGCGGAGTGAGCAGCACCTTTCCCGTCCTCCACCTTCACGGCTGAAGTGCCCTTGAGCAAGGCACCTAACCCCTGACTGCTCCCTGGGTGCTGCAATGTTGCTGCCCACTGCTCTGAGTGTCTGTGTGGTCACAGAATGAATAGCTTCCATATTGTGTGAAGACAATCTCTGAATCTGACAAAAAGTGCATTGGATTAGAATTGGCGGCTGCCCCTTGTAATGAGTTATGGTGTATACACAAATATCTGTATGAGTCAACACACATAGAGTATTAAATTGTTAAATCTATAACACCGACTGTACTGTCTGCTGTTTTCAGAAGGAAACTGTACCATACATCACTCAGCCCAGTCGCCGGCTAGCTTGCTGTTTATTAAAGAAACTCACTAAGGTGTTGATGCTGGCTTTCTTCTTCTTTTTTTTTTTTTCAATTCGTGGTTCTAATATTAGGCTTAAACTGAATGACCATTAATAAAGTCATGGCTCTCCAAGTCTGTAGGGCTGTACACCTTGTACACCAAACAAATGAATTCCTTATAGCAGTTTGTCAGCAACACCCCCCCCCCCCACCCGCCCAACCCCCACCCCCCAGCATGCCTGGCAAATGACTACAGAGCCTGACCTAATGACAGATGGGTGCTTGCTTATGAAAAGGGCTTGAAGGACAGACTTCTGCTTCCCTTCCTCTCTAAAATACACCCCCCTTCCCCCCCAGGACTTCTAGCTCTTCCCCTTCAAATTACAGTTTGTTCCTTGGAGAAGCTTTCCAGGTGTTTTACCTTTGTAACAATCAGTTTGTTACATCTGTAATAATCCGGAACCCGAAGAGGCTAATTGTAGCATTCTTTTGATGCTGAGGCGGATGACAGAGCAGGAGCAGGCATTAAGGCAACAGTACAAAAGATAACAACAGGGAGAGCTCACACAGCCTGAGTGCTAGCAGCCTCACATCGCTGCCTGCGTTCGAGTCGTCAACCATCACCTGGCGCCTGGCCATTAGCCAGCGCACAACCTGAGGCTGAAGACAGACAGGTCCAAGAACAAGGGCATTATTTTCAACAGAGGGCCGTCAGGGAGGCACTGAGGCAATGTGCCATATAATGACAGACATGAAGGGGAAAAAAACGTGCCGCATGTGTAGGTCTGACATGAAGCATTCCACCGGACCTCATATCATGTCACGGTACACAGAGAAAAAAAACACTACATGGTAAATTTTGCTCAAGTCTCAAAGGCATCTTATTCTGGTAACAAGATTCTCCCGTGTCAAAAAAGGCATTATTTATATCAAGGAGCGCTTGATAAAAATCAAAGCGAAACAAAAACATACGTTTTTTTTTTAAATAGGTGCCTCCTCCAAATTAAAAATGCTTATGTAAATAATTATGTAAGAATTTTAATGAGCCCAATATTTCAGTGATTTTCAAGCTTCATTCAGACTATGTGTCCCTCTGTCATGGTGTCCTGAAGGTGTGTCACGTGACGTACAAACTCCTGACTGACCTCCCACCCACAGAGCTTTACACACTGCTTCTAACTGTAAAAACATTTTACTGATCATCACAGTATTGAAATTAGAAATGCAGCCAGAGAGCACAGATGTCACAATATAAAAAAAATCTTTCAGTACCTTCTTGAATCTGTATCTGGATCCCACACAGAATTTAATCAGTTCTTTGTTGGCCTAAGACCCACATTTGGTAAAATTTTTGTGGAAATATGTCCATTCATTTTTGAGTTATCATTGTCTCAGACAAACGAAAAGACCCACACGGCCAATCTCATAGCCTTCCCCATTGGTAAACACACACACACACACACACACACACCAAAATCATGCATACCATCTACATTTAATTGTCTTAATTTTAAGAACAGCTGATTCCGTGACCTTCAAAAAAGCTGTTGTACGGTTTGTTATTGCACACATTAATCATTAGTAGGTCACATGTTCATAAAATTTGCATAAGCTATATAAGTGCTGGGCCATTTAAATCTGTTTTTAGGTACAAAGTTTTAGCGCATTTTTTCTTTCTGCTAAACACCAAAGATGATGTGAACGTCTGAAATTCTTTAGTGGCATCCATAACCCATTCATCATTCATTCATTTTCCGAACCGCTTATTCCTAATTAGGGTCACGGGGAGGCTGGTGCCCATCTCAACCGACTCTGGGCGAGGGTGGGGTACACCCTGGACAGCTCGCCAGGCCATCGCAGGGCTGGCATCCATAATGTTAAAAAAAAAAAGGTCACTGATGTTAGCACATGTTGAACACACACTGACAGATCTTATTTCACAAACTCAAAACCTGCTCTACTTTATCCTGATAGAAAGCAAGACTGCCCCACTTGTCCAATCGAGAGCATGTGAGACTGGAGGAAGAAGATTCCAGGTGGTGTCGGTTAGTGTTCGAAACACCTGCACACATCTGTATCTGTGCATTCCTGACTGGTGACATAGGGGTGATCACACAAGAGGTGCCAATGAAAAGTGACTGACACGAATTGATGTTCAAATTTTGAAATTTTCATTAAGATGTTTTTCAAAAATTTTGCGGCTTAAATAAGTATATGGCAAATAAGTCACGGGAAAGTTGTGCAACAATTTGCGACTGATTTGTACCTGATTTATGATTGGTTTGCAAACGGTGCAGATTGAAGTGTGATTGGCCATTCACTTTTTGCTCTCAAACCATTCGCTTTTACTTTGAGTGTTATTAGCCTGAACAACATGCGAACAAAATATGAACGATGACAAAATACACAGAATATGGCAGATGCCTGCAAGCCTCAAACGTTTCTCTAACTTTCCGCATGGAAGTCTCCAACTTGTCTCTTTTCCTTGCAAACAAAAGATGCAAGCAAAATGACCTTCTCATGACATGTGTGGACTTTTTGAAAAGAGTTTGAGACTACTCAAGTTTCGGAGACTTGCTTTGCGGCAGTTGTGAAACATCTGAAATTTTGTGCGATGGTTAAATTGCATAAACAGATACTGCACATATAGTGACTTTGCACTGCATCTGTAATCTGATTTTACAGTTCATAAGATGTTTTTGTATGATGCATCTGTGAGACTGCAAAAATCCTTAGTATTTATAGTATAGCTTGGCTGTAAAGTTCTTATTTGTACCTTTATAGTTTATAACAGTTGATTTATGTAATGTACTCATGCCATTTCATTCTAGTTCCAGACATCCAACAGAACGTTTCGGAAAGGAAGGAAAAGCAGATGTTGTAAGCTACACCTCTGGAGCTGAGATACGCGAGTATCTAAGCCAGACCTGGGCTGCTGAGATCAATGACAGATAGTTACTGCTCCTCTTACACCGAAGGCCAGTGTGTAGCTGCCACAAAAGGAGACCAGCTTTGCTGATTCAGTACTCTGTGAGATTGGTATAAAGCACATGTCTAAGCACAGCCTAAAGCCATAAAATTTATACAGAATAGGACAGCTGTAATTGTTTGCTATTATTATATCCCGACAAGCTCCGATTAGAAGAAGACCTTGAAGCCCAGCTGAAATAATCCATGCCGAGACTCTAGCACAGTCAGTTCATCTAAGGACAAACTACACATTGTTCTGCAGAATTCTCTGGAAGTTGGTTATGGATTAACAGTACAGAAGAATAGTGAACAAAATGCATGGTGGGGGTGGGGTGGGGGCTCTTGTTGATAAGTATCTTTCCCGTCCTCCACCTTCATGGCTGAAGTGCCCTTAAGCAAGGCACCTAACCCCCAACTTCTCTTGGGGATTTTTACTATTTATGTGTGAGTGCTCATTTTGGATGGGTTAAATGCAGAGCCTAATTTCTAATTTCAGCCTCCCCGCGACCCTAATTAGGAATAAGCGGTTCAGAAAATAGATGAATGTCAAATTGGACAAAACAATAAATAACACTTAACCTGTGACACCTTAAAAGCCTTTGAGTTACACTTCCTTTTCAGATATCCATCAATTATCTATTCCGATATATAATTATATAATTATAAAATTATATATATATATATATATAATATATTTTTTCTATTAATTACATTGACCTGCTTGTGTGGGTTTCCTCTGGGTACACAGTTTCCTTCCACAGTCCAAAAATGTGCACATTAGGCTAACCGGCTATTCCAAATTGCCCCTAGTTGTGACTGTCTATGTGAACGGTTGAATGTGTGTTGCCCTGCAATGGGAATGTGTGTGTTGCTCTGCAATGGGAATGTGTGTGATGCCGTGCAATGGACTGGCAAGCTGTTCAGGGTGAACCCCACCTTTCGCACAGACGCGGCTGAGATACTCTAGCAACCCTAGTAGGATAAAGCAGTTATGCAAATACATGACTCGAGCCCTTGATGAACATGCCGGTGCAAAAGTTTGCGTCCCATGATTTTTACGTCAAAAGAAAATCTGGTTTAAAATGGTGCATTCCATGAACCTCCAGACTGGTCAAAAGAAGGCCTTCTATTTCTCTCTCTCTCTCTCCCTCTCTCTTACTCTCTCTCTCTCTCTCTCTCTCTCTCTCTCTCACACACACACATGCACACACACTAACAAGCAATGTGGGAGGTTTAATACTGGCAGGGGGTCACTCACCTCCGGAATTCTCACTTAACCCTGCACTTCTATTGTCCTCTTTTCACTCCCTAATGCCTGAAAGCATCTCCGCTCAAACTCCCTGCGGCTTATATCCTCGAAAGTGGGGAGGTTGCACTTCAAAGTGCATTATGGTCAACCCGCCCAATGTTTCCAAATGTTCCGTTCCTTCAGAAATTAATCTTACCTTCGCCAGAGAACTTCTTAATCTTAATCTTGTAACAAACTATGATATATTATATATCTTGCAGACAGATGTGATGTTTTCGTCCAACATCAAGCCGAGGTGAAGATGATTCAGTTTTCAAGAGAAACTAATTGTTGGATTAATTTACACAGCAACATGCTCTTCTACTTCATGCACAATTATCAAAGCTGAAAAATCTATGAATACCGTGTGGGGTTGGTAACTTCCTGTGGCCTATAATAAGTTTAACAAAGAGGAAAACAAGCAAACACTCGAGAGAACAGCCTTCTCTGTCTCTTCAATTTCTAAACCAACATTACACATAAGTGCAAGCCTTTTAAACACACTGAAGAATTTGAGCTATTTGTTTCAGCCTTTAAGATGCAAACTGCTTTACGTTCCAGACAAATCATTTATTCATTTATTCGCTGAACAGCTTAAGCCTACTAATGTCTCATGGAGGCTGGAGTCTACCACAGCCAACTCTGAGCGAAGGCAGGGTACACCCTGAACAGCATGCAAATCCATTGCAGGGCCGACACACACACACAACCATTCACAAACTCACACCTTGGGGCAATTTGGAAAACCCAATTAGCTTAACGTCCATGTATTTTGACTCTGGGAGGAAACCCGAGCACCCGGATGAAACCCACGCATGCTCCTGTGAGGCGGACGTGCTAACCACTGCGCTAACCACTATGCTTGAATTGTCTATGTGCACCCCAAGGCAAATCAGGCTAACACAATAAAACAGTTGGTTCCACTATACTTCATCGAAATGGAACTGCAAACGGCTCGTAACATTATGCTAAACTGGCCATGATGGCTTTGTTCGGAGATTTAAGCCACGTTTTAACTCTCAGCTAGGGGCATCATCAACGAGTCATAATGAAACGAGGGCTGAGCCGAGACGTCTGTGCTTGAAGAAAAGCCAGTCATTAAAAAAAGCAGTTCGAAATGTAACTAAGGGGGTAGAGAGCAGACAAAAAAGCAATCACTGTGCACTTTGCTTTATTCAGCTCTAAGTTATTAAAATGCTCTGAGGACACCAAAGGTGGGAAAAAATAAGCTGACGATTCAAGCACACATCGACAATCTTTTATTGCCTTTACTAATATTGAGGTAAAACAACCCAAAACACTTTCTAGGGGTTTTGTTAACAGTGTTTACAGTACACTCTCTCACTCGTTTTCAGAACTGCGTCATCTTAATAGGCTTGCCAAGAAGCTGATGCCTATCTTAACCGACACTGGGCGCCAGACCATCGCAGGGTAACACACCCATTCACACTCACACTTCGGGTGAATTTGGAACAGCCAGTTTACCTAATATGCATGTCTTCGGACTGCCGGAGGAAACTGGTGTACCCGGAGGAAACCCATGCAAGCGCAGGGAGAACATGCAAACTCCACTCAGAAACGCCCGAGCCCAGAAATCTAACCCAGGACCTTCTTGCTGTGGGGTAACCCTTGCTGCTAAACACTACTCCACTGTGCCGCCTGCAGTATTTACCTACATAAGACGTAAAATAAGTTCTTCTTTGCAAGGTATTGTACAGGGAATTCGTTTTTTTTAAGGAGGAATGTGTAGGATCCATAAATTAATACGAGGAAAGGAAACTAAAGAAGAGACATATCTGTTCGGGATTTTAATCTTACCCTACACCCCGGTATGACATCATATATCTTTGTGGTATTCACAGAGGAAACCATGCTCGAAATTTCAACTCAAAAAAGATTAATGAAGAAGAAGCACACTTGAGGAATCTTCATCATTTACCTTTGACTAAGCAAAAGGATGGCATTTGTGGGGGGACCATCATAATATGGGCTTCTCATTTACACATCTGAATATATTTCCCATCTAATGAAGCAATCCATAATGTATGGTCCATAAAATAGCAGAATGTAAATTTGCGAATGATGCCCATGCCAAAAAACAAAAACAAAAAATAGCCAGAAGTATCACCTGTATAATGGATCACCTTAAGGGCATTAAAGTTAACTCTTGGTAACAGATATACATTGTATAACATATATATAACATATATATGTTATGGTCTTCATAAGGCATGGCTTGTGACATAAGGCTTGGATCTCTGAGCAGCTAGAGAAGATTTGATGCCATATGGAAAAATTAATTCAAATACACATTAGTATTGTTTCCACAAGAGTACTTACTGAAAAAAAAAAACAGTATTGTGTGCTCTTACACGGTCAAGATTAGGCTACATTGGGGCTTTGCTGTGGCATGCATATTTCTTCTCTGTGTTATGAGCATCATATGGGAATTGTATACATGGGTATGCTTTTATTTGAGTATTACATTCAATGTTTCAATGATTACTTTACGTGTGTAGATGTTTTTTGTGTGAGAATTTAATTTTATGCTATAACCATAAAAGGTTAGGCTGGTTCCCAAATAAGATTAGAAATCTATTCACCTCACAGACAGAGTGTAAACAAGCCTGGCTAAAGGCTGTGGGTTTAACACTAGGAATGGACTATAAGACAAAAACCAGGGGGCCTCTGGGCAAACAAACCAGAAACAGCCTGAGAAAAGAGGTCTGGTTGATTTGTTTGTTGGTCTATTAGACCACGCTTGTGTTTGCTGATACTAAACGTCTGGGCTGGTAACTAAGAGTTGACGCAGTTTACCTACACTTTTGGATTTACGTGTCTTCAGAACACATGTAGGCACTCCTTCATTTGCTGAAACACTTAATCCAACTGGAGCCTATCTCAGCCAACACCCTTAGCAGCTCACCAGACCGTCGCATGGCCATCACACACAACTGTTCATACTCACTTCCATTTGAAACAGCCAGGTAGCCTACTGTGCATGATTTGGGACCCATGCAAGCACAGGAAGAACACGCAATCTCAACACAGAAACGCCTGAGCCCGGGAATCGAACCCAAGCCTTCTTGCTGTGAGGTGGACATGCTAACCACTACGCCACCCTTGCAGGGACCTACACTACTGAGCATTTTTTTTGGAAGAGTTTGGAAACCCTTGCAAGCATGCAAACTCCACACAGACGTGCCCAAACTGTGAAGGGCAGTTACTCCAAGTCTATATAGTCTGCTTGTACGCGTGTTGTTTAGCTCTCCAGGCCTGTTAATTCCTGCATGGAAGGTGGAGGCTATGATTGCAAGAACTCTAGACACTGCCACGCATGTGCTACCAAATAAATTGAGTTGCCCATGTCATTCTGGGAAGGCCACCGAGCCCAACCAAACGGTCAACAGCTTAACCTATAATCATGCCGCACATTCGCTACAACATAAATCGAGTTAGGTGGGAAAGCACAATTATTGTAAAATAATATGTAAGTTGCTCTGTATAAGGGCATCAGCCAAATACCATAAATACATTGGACACCGATGGTCGATGGTCTGGCTAGCTGTTCAGAGTGCATCCCATCTTAGCCCAGAGTCAGCTGGGATGGGTTCCCTTAACAAAGGAAAAAAGTGGTTCAAAAAATCCAATAGCTTCTGTGTTCTGTGGAATTTCTTTGTCTGTTCACCATGTTTTCATTCTATAGGAGCAAAAAATAAGGGTACACACTGTGTTATCATTAAAATTATTTAAATCCTGTTAGGGAGACGCAAAAATTAGGCTTATCCCTAAGCAGATGCATAGCTTAACCCTGGCTATGTCCATCAAAAGCCAAGTTCCTGTCAGAAGCTAATGAACTGCAAATTATTTGTTGAATTCCCAGGAAGCTTGACTATAAAATTGAGTATCCTGATAGGTTGGAAACATTGCCCCATCAGCAAACCCTTTCCAAAAAAAACCCAAAAACAACAACAACAAAAAAAACCTCGTGTCACTTCCACACATCTCTGTTTAGACAGTTCTATTCACCAAGTGCCTTAGATTTTGATTTCTTCAAGGATGACTACTTGCAATGCCAAGAATTTGTGCCTGGAGGCACAAGTGTTATATTTGGTTGCGGTGTACTGTATTGCAGAGTACATAGTATTACAAAAAGGGCGAGTACTGCTTTACTAGGAGGTATTAATAGTCTTCCTCTGTGTTGGAATACCGTTACTGTGGTCTACCGGACTACTAGACCGAGTCATTACACTTAGCTAAATCTCTTCAGCAAAGATGTCCCATAAACATGTCTACTCCTTATCAGTTTTTATTACTGCTAACGCTCCAAAGACTTGGATAAGAACTTGAAGGTGAACTAAAGGTCTTTGGCCTTGCATAAATGTCCTTCTTTCCACTGGGGTAGACTGGCTCTTTCTCCAGGTGTTTGGGCAGCTTTTCTCTTTGAACTGCAAAAGGGCCTCTTCCGGAATGAGTGTGAGCGTGTCTCCACCTGTCCACCTCTATCATTCTACCCCTCCGAGCCTCTTTCTTTCTCCAAGAACCCTCCCCATTCTCAGGTCAGAGCCATGTTGTAGTGCACTGTCGGTGCTAGGCACATACCACTGGTTCTCAAAGCTATCGGTTAACAGAAAGCCAACAGCAGAAGAGAATCTGGAGCTGTAGTTTTACCTTCTTTTTAATTACTAGTATTTCAAAGCTTCAAAGTCTGGGATTAGTCATTCCCCATCATTACAAGCTGGGGAAAAGTAGCTAGCAGCTTACTGGGTTTTGAAATCCATGTTAGAAAATAGCAGTTGTTACCAGTCGTCTAAATTTCAGAGTAAAAAAAAAAAACAGGTGGTACTGAACTTTCAAGCACAACGTCGAAAATTACAGGCATCAGTAAAGTATGCAACTCAACTATACTTTTTTGTTCTATGCTGATCAGAAAGCCACAAATTAAGTTTGCACCAGTTTCTCAGACAAATGCTTGACTGTGAAGCGTAAAGGTTCTGTAGTACTCCTGGTGTAAATCAGGGCTTACTGATATTGCGCAATACTGATATTTATCACAATATATAGCCTGCTAGTTGTAGGAGTGTCTTGTTAATTCCTGAAACTCGTGTTAAATAGGAAAAGTGATATTTCTGTGAAATCACCCAACTCATGAAGTTCAGTTATCTGAGGATATAAATGATCATATCGTGATATGACAGTTTTTCCACATATATCACCCAGCTGTACTTTAACCTAGCTTAACCTAGCTTAACTTTGACATTTTAAACATCCTAGCTTTCTAAAACAAATGGACAGCCACCTGTTGTACACTTTTACCAGGATTATCTAGATGGAAGATTCTAGATGGAACCCTTTCTGCTAAAGAACGGATCTGGATTCATGGTATGATATCGAAGACCATTATCCTACTCATCATAGAGCTCCTTTTCAATGCATGGGAACTGGTGACCAAGTGGTGACCAAGTGATGAGTCAAATGAGCAGTTAAACATTGTCAGGATCTCCCCACAAGTTAGATCACACTGACATAAATCGTTACACTTGGAAACCCTCTGTTGTAGGGTTTTTATAGGGGTTAAAGGTTGTCCAGAGACACAAATCTCATAGTTTAGAGTTTTAAAGAAACCCTGGATGACTGGGATCTATGGTATAACCTTGAGCACATTTTTGCCACTCGTCCTTGGAAATTAGTCACCAATTGTTGCTACTCTGGTGTCAAATGAGTTGTTAAATATCATCAAGATGTTACCACATATCTTTTCACAGACCTTGAACTCCAAGACATCCAAAATGGCATGTACACAGTGAACTGTCTCTCAGTGAGACAGTGACCCATTTATCCCACCATAGAATCTAGGTGATTTCTCTGCCCCATTAACATTCGTGAAGTCTGCTGGCATTCATTATTCATGAGGCACTTCTGCTCATCAGCATTGCTATTCGGTCTCCGCTCGTTGATACTTTATCAGCCCGCAGCTGTCAGAGGCGGTGCCATGATAATGTACTTCTCCTGAATTATTAACAAGGTCAAGTCCAGCTTGTGTAAATCGTGCGCAATTACAGCTTGAAGCCCGGATAGTTTGCAAGAACATGCTTGTACCAAAAATGGTGGGCTAATGAAGATAAAGACAGAAAAATAGACTGAAATCTATACATACCGCAACCAGGACTCCTTGGTGGACACAAGCTCCTGTAGATGAATAGGGATGAGGGGAAATTGGAGCGGAAAAGACGCGACATGACAAGTTAGTGTGACTTCAAAGGCTTCATAGGCAGCTTAGAAAACACGCTTTCCTTAATAAAATTTCTCAATAACCTTAAGTAAAAGTAAGATGCTTAAAAAAGGGATAATAACTCCAACAGCATATGTTAAATGTAGATGTGAGAGAATTATACAAGGTAGCAAATAAAAGTAATCTTACCCTTATTATAAAGTAGGCAAGAGATTAAGAAGAACTATAAACATCACAAAACTAGACTCATTCATTCATTCATTCATTTGGTGAACCGCTTAATCCTTTAAGTCTATCTCAGCCAACTCTGGGAAAAGGCAGGACAGACCATTACAGGGCCAACACACCACAACCATTCACACCTAGGGGCAATGTGGAACAGCCAATTAGCCTAATGCGCATGTTTCTGGACTGTGGGAGGAAACCGTAGCACAAACTCCACACACAAACAGCCTTGTTGAGCCCAGGACTTGAACCCAAAACCTTCTTAATGTGACATGGATGTGCTAACCACTACGCCACCATGTCATTCATGATTCTCAGTTCAAAAGGCATTACCTCATGTTCTGAATGATATCATAAATAAGAATATGATACCTCGTTTGCCCAAACTATGCCTTTATACATGTAACTCCATTTTTTTCATGTTATCTGGGCAGTTTTGGGATACTCATAAAATGTTTGCCAAATGGTTGCCCATTAATTTGGGCATACCTGTTATCTAAGCTATAGTTATTTTCAAGCCGTTTTCCTGTTCATTTCAACTAATGGTTTGAATTGCTGTTTCGTTACAGGATGCAATATTAATTCACTTATTTTGTAGATAAACTGGTACACACATCTGGTGTACCAGCCTCTCCACGACCCTAATAGTACTAAGCAGTTCAGCAAATGAGTGAGTGAGTGAAAGGTCCCAAGTGTTAAATGAATACCTCGGTCAAGCTTGATTCAAATGAACCCCCAACAGAATGAATTCAAGAGCCATTGTTAGTGCAACACTGAGATGTAACTCAACACTGGGGACTTTTTTTTTGTGCTAATTTATTTTTCAATACATTACAATGAATGAATCAGGAAATACAGCCAGTTCCAGCATCTTTTTTTGTGCAATCAAGACATCTATCTATCTATCTATCTATCTATCTATCTATCTATCTATCTATCTATCTATCTATCTATCTATCTATCTAT